>JARSSU010045982.1:0-54403 GCA_029619165.1 Eurosta solidaginis
TTCAATATTGGAGTTATTTATCAACAGTTTAGCGACACGAACGTTGCAGAAAGATTGCAAATAAGGGAATTTTATTTCTCTTTAATTTTCAAATTTCTCCTCTAATAGCCTCCTTTGGTGTTTCGTTTCGTCCTGCTTTTTTTCTTTTTTTTTTCTTTTTTTTTTTTTTTTTTTCCCTGTAAATTCGTTACAATATGTATTTAACGTAATCCAGGGATTACGACTATATAACTCTTATTAAACAGAAAATTATATTTTAGCAGGTAGAGACGCTCAAAGTTGATTAATTTTTAACACTTAGATGAACTTGTGGTTTTTGTTCTTTTTTTGTTGTATTAAAAATTATTTTGTCTCTAAATAAAACGCCCTGCTTCTGCTTTCTTGTATTATAACGAAAGGATATTTAATTCTAGGTTGAAGCAAAAACATAAGATCTACAGTTTTCGAAAAAGCCTATTTTTAAGACCTTTTTCGAATTTGATGGAAAATAAAAAAAAAGGACAACAAGGTCTCCGTGAAATTTAGAGTAGGTATTTAACAAATATTCAGTTACCTGAATTCATAAAGTCTACCTGCGTCCAGCTGCGATTTCACTTTTTACATCAAATAAGGTGAAGCAACCTTGGGTATAAATACGCGCCTGAGCAGGTAAAGGTAAGGAGGAGGCGAATTTAGTACAGTCACTTTTTGTTGTTGGAATTTGTTAATAAAACCAAAATTTTCGGTTACAAGCTGCATAATATACCTGGAATTCATTTCCATAATCTTAATATATAAAAAAACACGTGTCACTATGTTTGAGGCCAATGGACTCCTAACTACTGCACCGGTTTTGAATTTGGTTTGCACCTCGTGTGTAGTTTGATCTAACTTGAAATATAGGATAGGTCACTGGGTGACTAGGGCCTCGAGATATAAGCCAAAACGTGAACCCAGGTACCCGTAGAATGTGTTTATAGAATATGGATATCAAATGACAGCTATTAATGAGTGCTTTAGTAGATGGTATTTTCATACCTCTGGGTGACTCGGGTCTCGAGATATAGGCCAAAACGTGGAACTGGGTACCCTTAGAATGTTGTATAGAATATGGATATCAAATGAAAGCTGTTGATGAGTGCTTTAGTAGAGGGTAATTTTTCATACCCCTGGGTGGACTAGGGTCTCGAGCTATCGGCCAAAACGTGGACCCGGGTACCCTAGAATGTTTTTTATAGAATATGGATATCAATGAAAGCTGTTGATGAGTGCTTTAGTAGAGGATAATTTCATACCCCTGGGTGAGTAGGGTCTCGAGATATATGTCAAAACGTGGACCGGTTACCCCTAGAGTGTGTTTATAGAATATGGATATCAAATGAAAGCTGTTGATGAGTGCTTTAGTAGAGGGTAATTTTTCATACCCCTGGGTGACTCGGGTCTCGAGATATAGGCCAAAACGTGGACCTGGGTACCCTTAGATGTGTGTATAGAATATTGATATCAAGTGAAAGCTGTTGATGAGTGCTTTAGTAGAGAGTAATTTTCATACCCCTGGGTGACTAGGGTCTCGAGATATATGTCAAAACGTGGACCCGGTTACCCTAGAGTGTGTTTATAGAATATGGATATCAAATGAAAGCTGTTGATGAGTGCTTTAGTAGAGGGTAATTTTTCATACCCCTGGGTGACTCGGGTCTCGAGATATAGGCCAAATCGTGGAACTGGGTACCCTTAGAATGTGTGTATAGAATATGGATATCAAATGAAAGCTGTTGATGAGTGCTTTAGTAGAGGGTAATTTTCATACCCCTGGGTGACTAGGGTCTCGAGATATAAGCCAAAACGTGGATCCGGTTACCCCTAGAGTGTGTTTATAGAATATGGATATCAAATGAAAGCTGTTGATGAGTGCTTTAGTAGAGGGTAATTTTCATACCCCTGGGTGACTAGGGTCTCGAGATATAGGCCAAAACTTGGACCCGGGTACCCCTAGAATATGTTTATAGAATGTGGATATCAAATGAAAGCTGTTGATGAGAGCTTTATTGGAGGGTAATTTTCATACCCCTGGGTGACTAGGGGTCTCGAGATATAGGCCAAAACGTGGAGCCGGTTACCCCTAGAATGGGTTTATAGAATATGGATATCAAATGAAAGCTGTGCACGAGTGCTTTAGCAGAGGGTAATTTTCATACCCCTGGGTGACTAGGGTCTCGAGATATAGGCCAAAACGTGGGCCAGTGAATGCCTAAACAGTGTTTTATACAATATGGATATCAAATCAAAGCTGTTGATGAGTGCTTTAGTACAGAGTAAATATTATCCAGAGACGGACTGGGACTGGGATTAGGACTAGGACTGGGACTGAGACTCGGAGTGGGACTGGGACTGGGACTGAATAAAATACATACCACCCAGGACAGGCAATAAGAGATGCAGAAGAATGAGAAGAAATTGAGAGAAGAGAAAAGAGAGAAGGAGATTGAGAAAGAGATAGAACGAGACGAAGATGGAGATAGATGAAGCGAAAAAGACGGAGGGAGGGGTGAATAAATGGATTAGGAACAAGTGAAAGAGGGGGGAGGGCAGAGTCAGACGGAAAAAGCTTATTAAAATGTATGCAGATAGGCCAAATTTAGGGCAGGACAACGCCTACCGGGTCTTCTAGGTTGAGTATATAAAGCAATGTTTAATACAACGCCCAAAATCAGTAGTTTTTTTTGGGTTCTATAGAATAAAGTATTCTGTTTATTTAAATAAACTGAAATATAAATAAAAAAATAAATGTAAGGCGCGATAACCTCTGAAGAGATCTAATTCCGAGCTTTTCTTCCAATTTGCGTCGTGCTCCTCTTGATTTTCCCTACAAATTGGCCGACGGGACCTACATGTTTTATGCCGGCTCCGAACGGCATCTGCAAGGCAGATGAGTTTTTCACTGAGAGCTTTTCATGGCAGAAATACACTCGGAGCGCTTGCCAGACACTGCCGAGAGGCGACCCCCGTATTGAAAAATTTTCTTCTAATTGAAAACCCTTATTTCTAAAATTTTGATGTTGCTTTGCCCGGGGGTTGAACCCGGGCTTACGGTGTGGTTGGCGGAGCACGCTACCATCACACCACGGTGGCCGCCAATTTATTAGTAAGATATAATCGATGGCAAATTTTAATATGTCTCTAGAAAACTCCAAACTATTTGAGGTGTTCAAAGCTTCAAAGACAAAAGCGGAGTTCGTTGAGGCTATTATGACAGCATTACCAAATCAAGCATGCAACAAAGAAGACGAAGACTTGAAAGAAAAAAATGGCTTCTTCTACATTCCAATAGAAAGAAAATGGCAAGCAGTCGGTCGTTCTACTTCAGTTTTATAAGTAAGCATGAAAGCTGGACGAAGAAATGTCTAGCACATCAACCAATCGAACTAGAGGAAGACCAACAAAGCCCATAGAAAAATGTTCGACCTACACAAGGAAAAGGAAGCTCTCAGATTATACTAGAACTATCGCCACGACTCATCTTTCAGAAGCATTGGCTATCAAATATAAAAAAGATGAAGAAAGTCTCATATCATAGGAGCAGTTGCGTTAGCAAATCCAGTGCGATTGAGAAGGATCAAAAATATATTGAGTGAGTCATTATTGCAACATAATGCCGATCTTTTCCCTGGATACAAACAACTCACTCAAGCCAAGAAAGAAGCAGTTCCTCGAAGAGCCAAAATAACCAAAGTATCAGCTGAAGTTGAGCTCCATAACTTAATGGATCATACGTCTATGCGACTCCTGAAAAGTTTTTTCTGAAGAAAAGGTGAAATCACTGCCAAAAAGCCTAACATTGATAAATAAATGGGGCTGTGATGGATCATCAGAACAAAACGCATATAAACAAAGAGTAAATGTAGACGATGGAACAATTAAAGGTGGTAATATGTTTATGGCTTCTATTGTTCCCCTCCTTTTAAGAGATGAAGCTTCAGAATATTGGAAAAATCCACGGCCGTCAGCAGTTAAATTTTGCCGGCCGTTGTTATTTAAATATGGGTAGGAGTCTTCGGAACTCATAAAAGCTGCAGTGAGTGATATAAAAAATAAAATCGCAGAATTAGAACCAACAATAATTGAAATCGAAGAGGGGAATGTTATTAATGAAATAAAAAAATTTATGGAAATGCACATACATAAATAATAGTGAAAATCAAAACGATTCTTTAAACCCAGCATGCACATCGCGCGAAGCTGAACTTCTACAAGCTTTCCTTCAAGCTCCACACATAATGACGCAGCCTGAAGACAATATATTGAATGAGCTCCAACGATACGAAAATACTAACGTGTCATATTACGATGGTTTCGACGTTTTGCAGTGGTGGGATGAGCACAAGGCCCAATTCCCACTTATATTTAAAGTAAGTTGTCAGGTACTGGCTACTCCTGCAAGTAGTGCACCATCCGAAAGGACATTCTCTTCAGCTTAAAATTTACTTTCCGAAAAAAGGAGTGTTATTGGCTCCAGACCAACTCATTTTAACAAGATAATGTTTCTTCACTCCAATGTTATTAACAGTCGGTCAGATTAAAATAGTGTTTGATTTTTACTTTTATATATGAAGTTATTGTTTATATGTACATACATATGTATCTCATTTGCACTGAGCCCTTAAATGCAGCAAAATGGTTTGTAATGATATGCTTTGTGTTCTATACCAATTGAATTTATGGTTTATGTTTATACACTAAATGAATAATTTAAGTTTGTTACGTTTACACCTTTATGTTATTTAAAAGTGCCTTTACATACATCTTTTATTCGTTTTTTACTGTTTGCTAACGGGAATGTAAAAAGAATGTAGTTACTACTGTAACGTCTTTCTGCCTACATTCAATTAGGATTTTCAAACATTTGCTACAACTGTTCAGTTGTATACAACTGTTTTCACTGTAATACTCTTGTACTCGTGTAGAGGAGGTTGTATACAACTGATCATACATTTCGAATACATTGTCTGAAACACACCCCGCATTTCAGACAAATGCTACACTGCACGAACGTTATTCCATTCGGTGTGAGTTCGTACATGATAGAGGTTTACGCCGATCACTTTACGTACGCCGGTTTTCTTACTTTAAAAAGCTTGATTTTTCTATTTAAAAAAAAATAGTATTTAGGAAAGGTTTTGTTTTATGTATTTAAGGAAATCAACGTGTTGGCCATTTCGGAATGATCCGGGGTTTCTGTCTCAAGATCTCGCAGACCATTCAAAAATGGTCAGGAGTAGCTCCTTGCGGAGGGATTGTCCCTCGTTCACTTACTCCAGAGAGGCTTCGACGACTTACGGTTGCTATTAATGGTCTATTAATACTCATGACTCTCGTGGCACAGGGCGCCTCCAGTTTTTTCGGCTGTTTTTAAGAGCTACAATTCCCGATATGCGAACAGTAGCAATCCCGACCACCAGTCTACCACGCCTCCTGACCCTCACACGATATGCCAGCACAGAATCTATAGGACTGCGACTTCGAACTCATACCTTGGTCGACGTCATTTTCCTAGAAGCTCTAGGTGTAGCTCCGAAGACTTTCCAATGGATGCTTTTGTCGCGCTATGCTGCCGAGCTACACCAGAGAAACACCTTGAAACGTTAGAGAGTGGCCATTATGGATGACCGCGTAGCTTCAGTTTTCAGACTGGTTCGACTGTCCACTACGTTAGGGTAGTAGCACACACGGTCATTATTTCGACTGTCTTGGGAAAGCTTTTGCTTCACCACTTTGAGTGTTCTTGCGAAGGACAAAGCCTCACCTGGTAAATACATATATGTGCCTACGTATTCACATTTGTAAAAGGAGCCGTAACGTGTAGGTGGTTTTTAAACTTGATTGATAGGCTATAATCAATGTGATTCACTCCAAGGGACTAGTTTTGGATAGGGCCGCCATCTTTATGTCAAAGCGGGAGACTTGGGTGTTGAAGGATGAAGTGTGAAAATTAAAATTAACATTTCAGACGCTATTATATAGTTTCGCATATAAACAACAGATTTTTGAATGTAAGCCCAAATGATTTTTCAAAACCTTCTCATACGTACATATATCCTCACCTTAAGTATGAGGTAAGAATCACTTCAAAGGAGTGTTTATGCCCCTAGAACCTACTAAAGGATTTTGCATCACTGATTTGGCTTATTCTTTCAGCCAATCGCAATATAAATTTTTTTAAAAATCGGCACCTTTTTTGCTTTTTTTTAACAACTTGAGGACAATTGGAAAAAATTTGAAACGCCTTCGGTAATTTTATTTGAATTCATTGTTAATTTTTTTTTGGAAAAAATATGCAAAGTGAGCATATAAGTTTATTATATAACTTTTCTTTTAGTGTTTTGTTTTAATAACTTGGTGAATTGGGTGATGCAAAGTCCGTGACATAGAAAACGTCTGTTTTTAACACGCTTTTATTAGCTTGGCCTGTATGTAATGGAATTTTTGAATTTAATTTTCACCGGTTTCTAGAAGTCTGATTAATTTGAAACTTTGCATAAGTATTAGGGACCGATGACAATGCATTAATGTGGTGGTGTGGTGACATAAGGTCAACGGCCATAAGGTCAATTGGCCTTACTACCACTTTGAATGGCCATAAGTTTGATTAAACTTTGCACACGTATCAAAGCTCGATGACAATGCATTAATGTGATGGTGCGGTAACATAAGGTCAACGGCCATAAGGTCAATTGGCCTTATTACCACCTTGAATGGCCACAAGTTTGATTGAAACTTTGCACACGTAGCAAGGCTCGATGACAATGCATTAATGTGATGGTGTGGTGACATAAGGTCAACGGCCATAAGGTCAGGGGGATATCACGCGCCTCCACTGCCTTGAGGCGCGCGCCCGGATATACCACCCCTATCAGCGTGACGGCGACCTGGCGTCGTCACAGGCAATTAGCTTGACATTGCCCTGGAACCACCCTGCATCGGTGGAAGATGGCGGGGGGCCAGGGTTGTCTTTCTTAACCTTAACGGCCACCGTAGCGAGCGCGGCCTCGATCCACTTCCACTGTTGTTTCGGGATCCTGCCATCTTCGCTGCTCTCGTTTATAATGTCAATGATCTGCCGACCCTTGGCAATTTCGGCGAAAGACCGCGTCCAGCCTCCCTGTGTCTTGGCCCTTTTCGGTGCCGTGGGGTTGAATTCATCCATGGACCGCTGGCGTTTCGAGGTTTCATCACTCTCGACTAAAACTTTTAAAATTACTTGAACTAAAAAATTAAAAATAGATAATAGTTTAAAAAAACTAAAAAAAACACGCTTTTATAGCTAACCGAACTAAAAGATAGAAAATAATTTTCAATTAAAAAGAGTTTATATAACAGTAGTAGAAGGTCAAACAATCATTTATAGTTAATCACCTCAAAATAAAATTATAGTAAAATTTAAGTTATTAACAGAATAATTTAATTCACGATGATTTGAAAAAAAACGTATAAATATATGTAGAAAAAAATTGCGCGAGGGAATAAAAAAAAATCGCGAGAATAGATACTAAAATTATTGGTTCGATAATCGTATCAACAAAAAAAGATTCGAAACTGGAAAGAAAGCGATTAGACAAATATATACTACTGGTGGTGATGGGAATGCTGACATCCCATCATTAGAAGGCACAGGAAAACGATTTTGTTACATATAAAAAAAATTTTGTTAAAAAAAAATTCACTCATACTGGTCCCTAGTGCCTTCCTTTATACCGGGCTGATACGTCCCATACTCGAGTATTGCTCATATTTTTGTCGTATTCATTTGTCATATTGAAGTTTTGAATTGCGAAAAATTATAATAAAATAGTTTCACTTGCAAAATGTGCCAGCACCCTTAGCCAAAGCAAATGTTAAATTCTTCTTCTTATGCTTTGCTTGCAACAAAAGCTGCAAGTTGGCTACTTTTTCATGTCAGATGGCGCCAGTTTAGCTCAATCTACCGTTCTCCATAAAAATACATGCAATCTACTCATAATGCATAAGATTGAGTTAAACGCATCTATATGAAAAACTGCTTGCGTGACGGGGATTTTCTAAAACAAACGCAATATCGTCAAAGGTTGATATTTTAAAAGTCTCGTCACATAAACAGTTTTTCATAAAGATGCGTTTAACTTAATCGTATGCATTAAGAGTAGATTGAACGTATTTTATGGAGAACGGCAGATTGAGCGAAAAAGTAGCCAACTTGCAACTAATTCACCAATTGAAGGGCAAGCAACGCATAAATACCGGGCCACAATTAAGTTTTTCATATAGATGCGTTCAACGCAGTCGTATGCATTCCAGTAACATCGCTACAATCAACCAATATGTTGCGTTTGTAAATGTAAAAGCCCCGTCACATAAGCAGATTTTCATATAGATAAGTTTTACTCAATTTGTTGTTGTTGTGTTAAAAATGCTTCGCGCTATTCAATGGGCACGGCCACTCACAAAGTGTCTAACTGGAGTCCAAGGAAACTGGCAGTTTCAACACTGGCGTACCATAGGGAGATTGGTGTTAGAGGCGTTGGTTCCACATTACAATTGAAAAGATGTTTGGTGTCATGTGGGGACATATCGCATGCAGAACATACGTTACGTATGTCGGGGTTGATTCTGGACAAGTAAGAGTTTAACCTGTCACAGTATCCAGAACGAAGTTTGGGCAGGGTGATTCGTATCTCCTTTGATAGGGTGCTTTCTTCTTCTGCAAGGGTAGAACTTAGCATAATAATAACAGGGTTCACCGGGCGCGTCCTGGAGCTTTCCGATTCTGTGCGGATTTGGCTTGGGCCTGCTTATGCTAGTCTGGACCAAACGGCTGTGTTGACATGTGCCGCAACTCTCCACAGTGCTTATGGAGATGTTCCCCTAATCCCCGTTGGGGCGGGGCTATATCAAGCAGATGTTTGCTAGGATGACCTGGTTTGTGACAATTCAGCAAAAACTGCCTGTTAAGCATTTCGTTATGCTCCTTAATGTTGAGCTCTCTGGCCTCACTGTAGGTGGTGTTCGGGGGTCATAAGGAGCCATCCGGTGGCAGTTCTCATTGCAGCGTTTTGACAGGCCTGCAGGCCAAGATGGAAACTCAACTGGAAGAACAGAAGACATATATGGCATCCAAGATGGAATCACAGGAGACACGTATTGCAGAAATGTCATCTGAAATAACAGCCAAGATAGAAGCACAAGAGGTACGTATATCCGAAATATCGGCGCAAATTTCAGCACAGATATCATCGCAGATCTCTGCTCAACTGGAAGAGCAAGAAGGACGTATTTCCTCGAAGTTGGAGGCGCAAGATACAAAAATGTTACAGTTTGAAGAAAAAATCGAGGCCGAGGTGGATGCTTTGAGAGGACGTATCAAGCAGTTGCAACTAAATCGCCCAGCAGTTTCAACGAGTAATCCAAAGGTAAAAACACCATCCTTTGACTGTTCTGTTCCTTTCCAGGTCTTTAAGCTACAGTTTGAGAAGACCGCAGCAGTGAACAACTGGAATGCTGAAGATAAAGTTGCTGCACTGTTCGTGGCGTTGAAAGGGCCTGCAGCTGAGATTTTACAAACCATTCCAGAGGGCGAACGGAACTGTTAAGAAGCATTGATGGGCGCTCTAGAGAGACGATACGGAACTGAGCATAGGAGACAGATATACCAAATAGAGTTGCTGAACCGCTTCCAGAGGCCTGGTGAAACATTGCAAGAGTTTGCGTCGGATATTGAAAGGCTAGCACATTTAGCGAATGCGGACGCACCCGTGGAATACACTGAAAGGGTAAAGATTCAAAGCTTTATAAATGGCATACAGGACGTCGAAACAAAGCGAGCTACATACGCAAACCTAAAGCCAACATTCGCAGAAACGGTGCCACAAGCTCTGATTCAGGAAACAGCGTCGCTTCTGTGTAAGCCAGTTTTCAAAGCACGCCGTGTGGAACACGCAGAGTGGGTAGACGCAATATTGGAGGCGCTGAAAGGATCGCAAAAGCGGAGTGAAAAAGTTATCAAATGCTTCAAATGCGGGAAGTCCGGTCACATTGCACGTCATTGCGATTTTGGTCCTAATAGTTCCAACAATGTGGGTGGCCGTAAACGCAAAGCTGGAGGAGATGTGCAAGAGCGAGTAAGAGCGAGTAGAAATCGAGAACTAGATCCAGCTATTGAATGCCCTGCGATATCTATGTTGCAAATTGGTAGAAAATCGAGCAGCCTTACCGTCAGAGGGAATGTGGATTGTAATGAACATGTACTGACTGTAGATACGGGCGCATCTCATTCCTTGATTCGATCTGATTTGGTCTACAGCAGAGTAAAGTCATTACCTGGAGCGAGGTTGCGTAGGTTCACTGGCGAGTATAACCAAGTCCGGGGAGAAGTGATCTGTGAAGTCTTAATTGGGAAGGTTATGGTGTGAGGACCCAAATCCACCGGCTTTGGAGCCCACACATTCGAACCTACAAATATTTATCAAAACTCATTAAAACGTGTATAAATCCTACTTGAATTACAATGAATTTATACATATAGCATGTAAAATGTACAAAACTGAATTATATGAATTAAATTTACACATACAAAATAATCATTTTTGAATTACCCTAATATACATGTAAACATTCATGACAACATCTAATTTCTTCGTTTAAATAATTGTCTCTGCCCGCATACGGTAAATATTTTGGTTGAACATTATAATTTCCACAGATAACCCATAACCGGCTGGAATTTTAAATAATGCTGGGAATACAGCAATGCAATAAGCAACACACATAAGCTCCCATTGGAAGAACACCAAAAACATACAAACATACGTATACCAAGCCATTGCGACCAAGCACAGCAGGCATTAAAGCGAACCGTCGGGGCGGACATCGCACAAAGAGAAACGAAAAAAATGCAATGTACTAGGAAGCGGTCACGTTAGCATACCAACAACACAGCGTGGGTACTAGACACAAGTTACCTACGAAGGGCAACCAACTCGTCGACAACAACAAGACCCAATAAGCAAGCAGCAGAAGGGAAAACAAAAATAACTATGCTAGCTAACTGGAGATGCGTACCAACGAACTCACATGTTAGGGGGGCAGTACAAGAGGCATTTTTACATACGCAATTTGGAGATAAATACTTATAATGCGATATATGGGTAGAATAATACAGTTAAATGTAAGATACCTTAAGTAAATACATATAATAAGTAAAATTTATTGTTGCAGGATAACTGTCCACCTGCGCGTGGACAAGTATAAAAGGGCGACAAATTTCGCGAATTGAGACAGTAGCCAGCTAGGTATAGTAGCCTGCTAACGCCTTGTTTAGCGGTGAATGGGACTCCTGGGATTTTTCCATCTCACGAGTTCTTTATTTTAGCAACTTTGGGGGTTTTTCCAACCCCATCGTTAGAGGGATTGTGGTGGTTTTTCCACCTCCGCAACCTTCAGAAAGAGCAGGGTATTCTTAAGCTATATACTCGGTGGGGGTTTTACCAACTCCACCGACTGGGAGGAAGTGGTGGTTCTCCACCTCCGCTTTCTTTACGAAGTAGTCTGAGATTTTTAGTTTAAGCGTAGTCCCGGTGGGGGTTTTCCCAACCCCATCGGCGTAGAACCGACGGTGGTTTCCCACCTCCGTCGCCATAGCTTTAAGGGTAGTTTGAATATTTTGGAATAAAGAGTTTATAACGTTTCTTTTTTAACAACAATACGGGATCTTTCTCTTTAAAAGGAGACGATAGGGATTCTTCTCTAATTCCATAGGGATCCTGGACGGACTGAGCATACCCCGGCGCAAGGAAAAGTCCGTCACAATGGTTATACACAAATTCGTTGTGGCGGAGATTGTTGATGAAGTTATATTGGGAGTAGATTTCTTGGTTGACCATGACATCAAGATCGATATGCAGAGAAAGGTGATGCGTTATGAGAACCAAGATGTGCCACTTAACTTCAGTTTGGAAAAAGGGTTCAGCAGTAAGCGAGTGCTGGTGGAGGAGATTCGACAGAGACCACGAAAGTCAAGGAAAGTAGATCGAGCAAAGGTTGATGGATCGAATGGGCCAAATAAAGCGAAATCAAAAGTACCTGCGAGAAAAACATTGACATTGACAAACCCTAATGGACGCACTAAAACGACTGAAAGAATTTTTCCGAAAGAATGCAAGGGTGGTTTCAAGCCAGCGCGCACTACTGTTGTGAAACGTCAAGACGATACTGATGATGTAAAGTCAATCCGTCAAGATTAAGCTCTGCGAAGTAGTTCTTCATTGGCCGAACAACAGAGTGCGAGGGAACGATCCAGGATCAGTGTTGCCAGGTTAGCCATTTCGAGGCTAGATTTAGCCTTTTTTTTGCCTTTAGCCTCGAAATTTTGTGTTTAGCTTCGTGACTTTTTTCTAGTCTTTTTTACTCCGAATGTATTTATAAAATTTTTTTAAATAAAATAATTTCAATAGTTCCTGTGAACACGTAATACCTAATAATATGAGTTCCCTACAAAAATGAATTCTTTTTCTGCTGAAAATTCGTTGAAAATTTCAAAGCCAGATGTATTTTCTTACTTTGAAAAAGAGAAGTATAGTTATTCTTCAAGTCAATTATTCTTCAAGTTAATATAGCCGCAGTGGCGAAAAACTTATAACTATACAATGGAAAAATGTACACCCCACCATGGAATTTACATAAAAATGCATTAAACGAACCTCAAGTCAGTTATTCTTCAAGTTAATAGAGCCGCAGTGGCGAAAACTTATAACTATACAATGGAAAAATGTACACCCCACCATGGAATTTACATAAAAATGCATTAAACGAACCTCCTTTTTAGAACTTGTCGAATTCATATTTAGTTTTTTAGTATTACCACTCAGTAACGCGGAGGTTGAAAGAGTTTTTAGTGGCATGAAAATTCTGAAAACTAAATTAAGGAACAAACTAAAAATTAAAATGCTTAATGCGCTGCTTAATATTAGATGCTCGTTAAAACGATTATCTAAATGTTGTAATGACTTTGAAATTACCGATGATCTCATATCTATGGTAAATAGCCAAACTTTATACCCAGACTTAAGCTCTTCTGATTCTTTAGACGGGGAATATTTTATATAAATAATTAGTTTGTAATATTTTTTTTTATGTATATACACATATGCAATCATTTAAAGTAATTCCATGTGCTAGTCAAAGAAAATGTGCCTGATATGTTTTGAAACAGGAAGTTATGCTTAAGTTATATTTATAAGTTTTTATTTACAAATGTGTAAACTAAAATATAAAAAAATTTAATGAATTAACCAAAAAATTTCGGGCCTTTTTTTAGCTTCTTTTTTTCTAAATTTAGCCTTTTCTAACCTTTTTTTTGCCAATCTAGCTTCTTTTTTTTGCATCACCTGGCAACACTGTCCAGGATAATGAGTAGTAAGATGGAACACAGGTACGACAAAGAAAATAATTCGGAAGGTTTCCGGGAGGGAGATTTGGTACTACTATACAACCCTCACCGGCGGAAAGGTGTTCCATCCAAATATCGGTGCAGTTGGGAAGGCCCGTACAGAGTTGTGAAGACGATCAGTGATGTCATCTACCGCATAGAAGCAATTGGGAAATCACGAAATAGAAGAGTGGTACATTTGGCGATGCTAGCAGCGTTTAGATCGAGAGATTTGTTTGATCGGTACGATCAGACTTAGGTGGAGGGCAGTGTTACGAATATTAGCAAAACTAAGGGGTGCTGCCATCTCTGGGCCGATGCTAAGCAGTGACGTGAATTCACATCAATAATTCAATTATTATGTATCTACATAAACGAATCAATAATTGCGTCTACACATATGTACGTATACGAGCAGCAGTGAAGCAATGCACAAACACATGCATATATCTTATCTGAGTTGTCGCAAGAGAGGGCAATAATTTGTGCAAGTATTACTCAAATGAGAAATTATACATCTGTAGTTGTAGCTGAGAAATTTATAACTAACTAAGTAAAATTCTGGAAACGCCTAGAAGATGCCACGAGGAAATCACAGAGTATAAAAGCATCACCGGTAGAGGCGCTATGGGCAGTTTCGATTAAGACGCTATCTAGCGAGCAATAGCAGTATTATTTTGAAAGTCAGTTTCATTTGAGCTATCAATCAGTTTGGTTACTAAGCAAGCTAATCGTTGCAAAGTATAAGTGTTATTGTGAAGTACTTTAATAAAGGCCATTTTTCCATTATTCAATATTGGAGTTATTTATTCAACAGTTTAGCGACACGAACGTTGGCAGAAGATTGCAAATAAGGGGAATTGCTGTAAATTCGTTACAATATGTATTTAACGTAATCCAGGGATTACGAATATATAACTCTTATTAAACAGAAAATTATATTTTAGCAGGTAGAGACGCTCAAAGTTGATTAATTTTTAACACTTAGATGAACTTGTGGTTTTTGTTCTTTTTTGTTGTATTAAAAATTATTTTGTCTCTAAATAAAACGCCCTGCTTCTGCTTTCTTGTATTATAACGAAAGGATATTTAATTCTAGGTTGAAGCAAAACATAAGATCTACCAGTTTTTCGAAAAGCCTATTTTTAAGACCTTTTTCGAATTTTGATGGAAAATAAAAAAAAGGACAAACAAGGTCTCCGTGAAATTTAGAGTAGGTATTTAACAAATATTCAGTTACCTGAATTCATAAAGTCTACCTGCGTCCAGCTGCGATTTCACTTTTTACATCAAATAAGGTGAAGCAACCTTGGGTATAAATACGCGCCTGAGCAGGTATAGGTAAGGAGGAGGCGAATTTAGTACAGTCACTTTTGTTGTTGGAATTTGTTAATAAAACCAAAATTTTCGGTTACAAGCTGCATAATATACCTGGAATTCATTTCCATAATCTTAATATATAAAAAACACGTGTCACTATGTTTGAGGCCAATGGACTCCTAAACTACTGCACCGGTTTTGAATTTGGTTTGCACCTCGTGTGTAGTTTGATCTAACTTGAAATATAGGATAGGTCACTGGGTGACTAGGGCCTCGAGATATAAGCCAAAACGTGAACCCAGGTACCCGTAGAATGTGTTTATAGAATATGGATATCAAATGACAGCTATTAATGAGTGCTTTAGTAGATGGTAATTTTCATACCTCTGGGTGACTCGGGTCTCGAGATATAGGCCAAAACGTGGAACTGGGTACCCTTAGAATGTGTGTATAGAATATGGATATCAAATGAAAGCTGTTGATGAGTGCTTTAGTAGAGGGTAATTTTCATACCCCTGGGTGACTAGGGTCTCGAGCTATCGGCCAAAACGTGGACCCGGGTACCCCTAGAATGTGTTTATAGAATATGGATATCAAATGAAAGCTGTTGATGAGTGCTTTAGTAGAGGATAATTTTCATACCCCTGGGTGAGTAGGGTCTCGAGATATATGTCAAAACGTGGACCCGGTTACCCCTAGAGTGTGTTTATAGAATATGGATATCAAATGAAAGCTGTTGATGAGTGCTTTAGTAGAGGGTAATTTTCATACCCCTGGGTGACTCGGGTCTCGAGATATAGGCCAAAACGTGGACCTGGGTACCCTTAGAATGTGTGTATAGAATATTGATATCAAGTGAAAGCTGTTGATGAGTGCTTTAGTAGAGAGTAATTTTCATACCCCTGGGTGACTAGGGTCTCGAGATATATGTCAAAACGTGGACCCGGTTACCCCTAGAGTGTGTTTATAGAATATGGATATCAAATGAAAGCTGTTGATGAGTGCTTTAGTAGAGGGTAATTTTCATACCCCTGGGTGACTCGGGTCTCGAGATATAGGCCAAATCGTGGAACTGGGTACCCTTAGAATGTGTGTATAGAATATGGATATCAAATGAAAGCTGTTGATGAGTGCTTTAGTAGAGGGTAATTTTCATACCCCTGGGTGACTAGGGTCTCGAGATATAGGCCAAAACGTGGATCCGGTTACCCCTAGAGTGTGTTTATAGAATATGGATATCAAATGAAAGCTGTTGATGAGTGCTTTAGTAGAGGGTAATTTTCATACCCCTGGGTGACTAGGGTCTCGAGATATAGGCCAAAACTTGGACCCGGGTACCCCTAGAATATGTTTATAGAATGTGGATATCAAATGAAAGCTGTTGATGAGAGCTTTATTGGAGGGTAATTTTCATACCCCTGGGTGACTAGGGTCTCGAGATATAGGCCAAAACGTGGAGCCGGTTACCCCTAGAATGGGTTTATAGAATATGGATATCAAATGAAAGCTGTGCACGAGTGCTTTAGCAGAGGGTAATTTTCATACCCCTGGGTGACTAGGGTCTCGAGATATAGGCCAAAACGTGGGCCAGTGAATGCCTAAACAGTGTTTATACAATATGGATATCAAATCAAAGCTGTTGATGAGTGCTTTAGTACAGAGTAATATATTATCCAGAGACGGACTGGGACTG
This sequence comes from Eurosta solidaginis, assembly GCA_029619165.1. Lineage (NCBI taxonomy): Eukaryota > Metazoa > Arthropoda > Insecta > Diptera > Tephritidae > Eurosta > Eurosta solidaginis. Next base: position 16,449 of record JARSSU010045982.1, read on the forward strand.
GGATTAGGACTAGGACTGGGACTGAGACTCGGAGTGGGACTGGGACTGGGACTGGAATAAAATACATACCACCCAGGACAGGCAATAAGAGATGCAGAAGAATGAGAAGAAATTGAGAGAAGAGAAAAGAGAGAAGGAGATTGAGAAAGAGATAGAACGAGACGAAGATGGAGATAGATGAAGCGAAAAAGACGGAGGGAGGGGTGAATAAATGGATTAGGAACAAGTGAAGAGGGGGGAGGGCAGAGTCAGACGGAAAAAGCTTATTAAAATGTATGCAGATAGGCCAAATTTAGGGCAGGACAACGCCTACCGGGTCTTCTAGGTTGAGTATATAAAGCAATGTTTAATACAACGCCCAAAATCAGTAGTTTTTTTGGGGTCTATAGAATAAAGTATTCTGTTTATTTAAATAAACTGAAATATAAATAAAAAAATAAATGTAAGGCGCGATAACCTCTGAAGAGATCTAATTCCGAGCTTTTCTTCCAATTTGCGTCGTGCTCCTCTTGATTTTCCCTACAAATTGGCCGAACGGGACCTACATGTTTTATGCCGGCTCCGAACGGCATCTGCAAGGCAGATGAGTTTTCACTGAGAGCTTTTCATGGCAGAAATACACTCGGAGCGCTTGCCAGACACTGCCGAGAGGCGACCCCGTATTGAAAAATTTTCTTCTAATTGAAAACCCTTATTTCTAAAATTTTGATGTTGCTTTGCCCGGGGGTTGAACCCGGGCTTACGGTGTGGTTGGCGGAGCACGCTACCATCACACCACGGTGGCCGCCAATTTTATTAGTAAGATATAATCGATGGCAAATTTTAATATGTCTCTAGAAAACTCCAAACTATTTGAGGTGTTCAAAGCTTCAAAGACAAAAGCGGAGTTCGTTGAGGCTATTATGACAGCATTACCAAATCAAGCATGCAACAAAGAAGACGAAGACTTGAAAGAAAAAAATGGCTTCTTCTACATTCCAATAGAAAGAAAATGGCAAGCAGTCGGTCGTTCTACTTCAAGTTTTATAAGTAAGCATGAAATCGAACTAGAGGAAGACCAACAAAGCCCATAGAAAAATGTTCGACCTACACAAGGAAAAGGAAGCTGTCAGATTATACTAGAACTATCGCCACGACTCATCTTTCAGAAGCACTGGCTATCAAATATAAAAAAGATGAAGAAAGTCTCATATCATAGGAGCAGTTGCGTTAGCAAGTCCAGTGCGACTGAGAAGGATCAAAAATATATTGAGTGAGTCATTATTGCAACATAATGCCGATCTTTTCCCTGGATACAAACAACTCACTCAAGCCAAGAAAGAAGCAGTTCCTCGAAGAGCCAAAATAACCAAAGTATCAGCTGAAGTTGAGCTCCATAACTTAATGGATCATACGTCTATGCGACTCCTGAAAAGTTTTTCTGAAGAAAAGGTGAAATCACTGCCAAAAAGCCTAACATTGATAAATAAATGGGGCTGTGATGGATCATCAGAACAAAACGCATATAAACAAAGAGTAAATGTAGACGATGGAACAATTAAAGGTGGTATATGTTTATGGCTTCTATTGTTCCCCTCCTTTTAAGAGATGAAGCTTCAGAATATTGGAAAATCCACGGCCGTCAGCAGTTAAATTTTGCCGGCCGTGTTATTTAAATATGGGTAGGAGTCTTCGGAACTCATAAAAGCTGCAGTGAGTGATATAAAAAATGAAATCGCAGAATTAGAACCAACAATAATTGAAATCGAAGAGGGGAATGTTATTACCATAAAGTAGGATTTTCTTCTAACAATGGTCGATGGAAAGTTTAAACTTACTAACAAACACATCATCTACATTGAAATGTCCAATTTGTAAGAAGCATTCAAAAAGACTTTGAAAATCTTGATGATTCAATTATTGACGAACTAAATTATAAGTATAGAATATCTCCTTTGCATGCGAGGATAAGGTGCATGGAATTCGTTTTTTAAACTGGCTTATACACTACCACAATAAGGAGAAGTTTTCGACGACAATACAACATCTAAGGAAAAACAAAACATTAGAAAGAAAATAATTCAAGATGCATTCCATAAACAGCTTGGCCTGAGAGTTGACTGCCCAAAGTATGGATACGGCAACACAAATGATGGAAACTCCTCAAGAAGATTTTTTGAACAAGATGGAATGACTGCTCGCTTACTGGAGTCGATAGAGATATTGTCGAAACGATTGAACAACTCTTAATAATTAATAATTTCTCTTAGTTAAGTATTAATAAAATAGTTGGTTTTTGAATTTTTCAAAAATATCAATGTTATATACTTATGCCCTAGCCTACACATTTCACTTTTATAAGAGTATACTATCTTAAAAGAAGTAATGCGTCCATCAGTTTGGTGGAGATTGATAACCTTGCTACTAAGACAAAACTTTTAATCATAAGTGGGTAGAGCCACACCCCTTCATACAAATCATAAGTTTATCTGATTTCATGTTCAAATACATCATCATAAGAAAATTTCAAAGTTTGTCCTTCAGTTTTTAACAAAGTTTTTTTTTGTATTTTTCTACAATTTTTCAATTTGACGAATTATTGTGAAGCACCCTGTTACTCTGGCACCCTGTACTTTAAATTGTCCAAAGTCTAAATAATTAGTTTTCAGGTGCAGTATAAATCTTTAAAATTTCTTCATTAGTTCAAAAGTTATGATTTTTGCAAAGAAAAAACTCAAAAGGCGCCATAGTGCGACGCTTGCCGACCAGTCAGGTAATTTGCGGTCCATCTTTTTTAGACAAGTGGGAAGTTGTGAGCCTTGTAGTAGGGTGCCGTTGTTGACTGTGTCAAAAGCTGCCACGGTGCCACGAGTACCGTCGTACTATGGGGATTTTTCCTGCTTTAGTCCGTAATTAATCTTAGTGTTTATGGCGTTTAGTATGGGGTGGTGCCTGTGCATTTTGCGGAATCCATGGCTAGGCAATTATTTGCCGTGAAATGAGGGAGCACAATGGTTCCCAATGTTTTCGCTACTGGCGGAAGGAGTAATATCGGACGATATAACTCGCCTTCGTTTGCTGGTTTACCAGGCTTGGTAGTGGAATTATCCTTGCCACTTTACATTGTTCGGGAATGACAAAGGACTTCAGCGACAGGTTGAAAACGTGCGTTAGGTAGTTTATTCCCTCAGCGCCACTGTGTTTTAGCATTAGCATGGCTATTCCGTCTGGGCCTATTGATTTGGATGGCTTGGCCTTTTGGATGGCTTCTTCAACCTCTGTGGGGGTGATGGTAATGGGTGGCACGTTGTGTTTGTGTTTATGTGCCCGTCTGTTTGCACGACATCTGGCTTTGTCTACAGAAGAATGCATTTTAAATTGTCGGCAAAAGCGCTCGCGCACTTCTTCGAACCTGATAAGTTTTATTTCCGCAGGCTATGGATACTTTATTGTTGTGTTTAGTTGGATTGGACAGGGATTTTATGGTTGACCACAATTTACCAACACCCGCAGAGAGATTGCAGTTCTCTAGATGCTCGTCCCATTTGGTACTCTTGTGTTCATTTATCAGCCGCATAATATCCAAGTTAATACTCCAAATTTGGGGGTCTCTAGGGTCGAGATATCTCACCAGGTCCCGTTCTTTTGTAAATTTGTAGCCTCGGCAAGGAAATGCGGTATGATTTCACGTATTCTACGGGCCGAAATAAAGCGTGCAGAAGCTGAAGTGATGACCTTGCGGAACGTATGCTCTCGTTGCCGGACATCAATCGGGATGGACAGCAGGTGGCTGGAGGAATATACCTATTTTGCGATCTTTCCTATGCATGTTGTAGCCTTCGCAAACTCGAAGGACCGATATGGCAGTTAGCTTTGTTTCTTGAATTGCGGCTATACCGATACTATTTTTATTCATGTCAACTATCTCTGGGATCTTTCCGGTTAATCCGTTACATAAATTTGCAGAATTCTGAAGTTCAACGGGAAGGCAGTCGTCACTCTGGGAGTCAAAGATGGGTGAAGGTGTCTTGAAGGATATAGGCTTTGTCAAGTGCGCTGTCCGATTGCTGCTGGTGTACCTTGTATCGATGAGTTGGTCCTTGTGTTTTGGCAGCACGGCGCAACGAATGCACCGGTCGACGGTTGCTATTTCTAAGCCCAGAGCACATGTGAAGGTGGCCTCGGCCAAGGCGACATATGCAGCAGAACCACAGCCTGGGACCGAGCTTAGGTTCAATACCTTCCCGGAGTAGGAGGTACGGAGCAGTCCAGCTGCAAGGAGCTGCTCTGAGGATGACAATTTGTGGGAGGGACACAACAAATTATATAGGGTTACACTGAAATGACAGCCCTTGGCCGGGAAAAAAAACCGAGTCGCTCCTGTACATAGAACCGGCTGCCATGGAAAGCGTTTTGCTCAATCTTATGCACACTGACGCCATATGACATGAACAAGTAGCGAACTTCCGACTTTTGTTGCAAGCAAAGCATAAGAAGAAGAACTTGACATTTGTTTTGGTTAAGGGTGCTTTCACACTTTGCAAGTTAAACTATTTTTCGCACTCGTTGGTAGGTTAGGTTGAACTGGCTGGTCAATAAAGACCTCACATAGACTGAATGTGTCCATAGTGTTACCAGAATGTGTTTGACGACCAAACTGAAGAACCCCAATCAGGTGCAGGACATACATATGTTATGGAATAACTTCGTCCTCTTGGCAAATACTAGAAGTTTTCTGGGACCCAGCTTAATTGCTTCCTCAAGAATTGGCAACTCTGTCGCCCCTAATAGTTGGAGCCTTGACCTGGCGAGCGCAGACATGAACACAGAACGTCCTCAACCGTTTCTTCTTGCAGCTCACACTTCTTACACTTGCTGTTACTGACGAGGCCTAGCTTATAAGCATATGACGCCAGAAGGCAGTGTCCAGTCAGTATGCCCATCGTGAGCCTTAAGTCTTCTCTCTTCAGAGATATGAGCCACTTTGTGAGTCTAATATCGTAAGCTTTGCACATGATCTTAGAAATTTTGCAGCCCTGCGCTTTTGTCCACGCCTTTCCTGCTTGATGGATCATATGCAATTCCTGTCTGCTATTGATTTTCTCCCAAATGAATTGGGACATCTATCGTCGACTCAGCGAGTGTTGCACCCTCCTTTGCCAACTCATCGGCCTTTTCGTTACCTTCTACCCCTTTATGACCTGGAACCCAGTAAAGATGTATGGTCCGGCCTGAGCGAAGTGTTTCCAATGCTTCTTTGCATTCCAAAACACTTCTTGATGAAGTATTTGTGTGAGATTATTGCCCTTGTAATATGTGAACACAAAGGGTTTAGTTCAAACGCTGATGAGTAGCGTTAAGACGTGATTGACTTTATTTTTAAATTATCTTTCTTTTATACAAAATTATCTATTCAATACTTACGTATTTACACTAACACTAATTACACTACATTCTTAACATTTACATACTGAGTCAGCATGTTAGTTCGATCTATTTTTACAAATTGTAAATGTGAATATTTTGGCAGGCGTACTGTAACTAGATACGGATCTTGCCGTCGGCATTAGTGAGTGATGTTGAACTCCCGCTGTGTGGGTAAATGGAATATATTTGGGTTACATTGTAATGTGCATACGATATGGGTGGTCTGCATAGACAGTATTAGGTATTAGAATATGATGAATCATTGTGCAAACATATTGACATAAATAGATATCATGCATAATGCCACACCATCTACGTTAGGAAGAAAAAGGAGTATACGACTTTTTTTCAGAGTCTTAATGACCCACTTGAGTTTTGCTAGAAATTTTAATTGTTTTTGGGTTATACTATAATTTATTGCATAGTAGTTACTTGATATGGGAAATAAATAGTCTATTTACATTGTTTTCTGTTGCATTTGTTTCTAATATGCTGAATTTCGTATTCACATAAAATTTTTTTGTATTTATTTTTTGTAAGGTTATATGTTTATGATTATGAGTAATGTTTTGCATCAAATGTTATTGACATTTGTTTTTACACATAGGAATTTTAAGTGTGTCGACCCACTTAAAATCTGTTTATGTTACAAATTTATTATGAAGTAACTGTAACTTGATGCCAACATGAATTTATATTTATTTTTTTGTTTTTGTTTGTTTACATTTTCTTTCTTACGTATCTATTTTGCTGATTTTTGTTTAGTGAGTAAAGTGGAATGCTTCGTGAAGAAAAAAAAGGTAATTTTTTTTTGAATTAAGTGACTTAGGATAGGTAGGATAGGTTAGGTGGTAGCTGCCCTGATAGGATAGCTCACTTGGACAACACGAAGGTCCGTTGTGATACCACATATCCAAAAATAACGGTGACTTAGATCTAGCTACTTAGAGAATCGTTGGGTAGCAACGATAAAGCTCCGAATGATAACGATCTCAACTTTGGATATATCCTCGGGAGATCCAAGTGAGTCGCGACCGAAGTACTTTCGCCTAGTTCTGGCAAAAGCTGGACAATCAAGCATAAAGTGATTGGTGATTTCACCTCATCATCCTCCATACAGCTGCAGCAGGATGGAGTTTCCAGTATATTCAGACGTACCGCATGGATACCCATGGGACAGTGCCCTGTCAAAACCCAATGACCATTGATAGGTGAGCCTTAGTGAACCCATTATTTCAGCAGACCTCCTGCCATCCACTATTGGCCAGAAAGATCTTGCTATGGAGGAGCATCCACAGGTGGCCAGCGGGATCCCGAAATTCCTACAGCCATCTTCATCCGGTTCAGTTGTACCGATGCGGGCTAAGAGATCCGCTTGGCAGTTACCCGGGATATCACTATGGCCCGGGACCCAGATATCTTAATTGTAAAATAATTCGATGCAATCGCAAGCGAGGTCAGGCACTCCCAGACCACCCTCGATCGCGCTGTAGTTGAGCTCAAGGCCTTGATAGCCGCTTGGCTATCAGAGTAGATGTTAAATTCCCTAACCGTGGTAGCACTGGATAGCATTCCATCCACCGCATCCTTAATCGCAGCAATTTCCGCTTGGAATATACTGCAGTGATCAGCCAACTTAAACTTACGCTTAAATTTAGCTCTTGACAAAAGACCCCCCCACCATCCAGCTTTGACCATCCGTGAACAAGTTAACCGTCCCATGCCCCAGATAATTCCTCTTCCCCAATCCTCTCTCTCTGGAATAACTGGGGGAAGGTTGTATAGGGAGCAGTTATCGGCATACAGTAGTCCGTTCTGTCGGGATGAAGTCGAACTGGTAAGAAGGCTAGAGTGTCCGCGGTCAGAAAGTCTATATCCCATATCACGAAGCCTGAACCAACGACCTTGCCGCGGCCGCCTTTCCCGCAATATCTACTGGGTATATGTTCAGCATGACGTTCAGTGCCAAGGTAGGTGTTGTTCTGAGAGCGCCACTGATACCGATCAGCGCCGTCCGTTGCACTGACACTAACATTTTGGAGGTGCTCGCCGTGTCCAGTGCTTTCCACCAGACCAGCACCCCATATAGCAGAATCGGTTTGACCACCATGTCATAAGCCAGTGTACTATTCTTGGCGAGAGTCCCCATCTCTTTCCGATAGCTCCTCTGCAGCAGTACAAGGCAATGGCGGCCTTCCTGGCCCGATCTTCCACATTGGGGTCTCCAGGACAGTTTCTTGTCCAAAACAATTTCCCAAATATTTAACCCTATCAGAAAGTACCAACGGTACCCCTCCAATCGAGGGAGTTCTGAAAATCGGGCATCTTATATCTCCTTGTGAAAAGGACCAATTCCGTTTTTCCCGGGTTGACCGCCAATCCACATGATTCAGCCCACCTAGCCACAGTATCCAGGTAGCCCTGCAGAACATCGCGCAGGGTGCCCAGAAATTTGCCTCTGACTAGGATAGCGAGGTCATCTGCATAGGCAACCACCCGACAACCATTGACTTCCAGCTCCACAAGAAGCTCGTTGACTACCACAACCCAGAGGAGAGGAGATAGGACACCCCCCTGTGGCGTGCCCCTGCACACCTTCCTCTTAATTATGGCCCCTCCCTACTCCGCTGCAACAATTCTGCCACATAGAAGTTTGCTAATAAATTCAACCAGAGCCGCCTCGACTCCTAAACCCACCAGAGCTCTTTCGATTGCCCCCCGGTAAGACATTGTTAAAAGCCCCCTCGATGTCTAGAAAGGCACCCAGAGCATACGCTTTGTGTTCTAGGGACCCCTCTATTTGCTTTACAATCGAATGGAGAGCCGTTTCCGTCGATCTGCCCTTGCAGTACGCATGCTGTGAAGCCGACAGTAACCCACGAGGTATCCTTTCCCGTAGGTACAGGTCAATCAACCGCTCAAACGTCTTAAGAAGACACGACGAGAGACTGATTGGCCTGAAATCCTTAGGTGATACATGAGAGCTTCTGCCGGCCTTCGGAATGAAAATAACCCTAACCGTGTGCCAAGACTTCGGGATATAGTTAAGCCTGAGGCAGTTAGTATATATGATGGCCAACCAGCGGCAGGAAATCCCCAAAGACCTTTTGAAGTTGCGCAGGAATGATTCCATCGGGCCCGGAGACTTATAGGGCTTGAACGACCCTATATCCCAGGTTATTTGACTTTCCCGTATTAGAATGGCAGGCACTTCTGCATGGCCAACGACCGCCGACCATGTAGGCGAAGATCCCTGCGCAACTGCGACCATCGGAAAATGATTGTCCAGTAAAAGCTTAGGGACTCCTCGCTACTCATCGACCAGTCCCCACCATCATCTCTCAGATACCCCAGAGAGCGGGATTCCTAGAGAGTATTTTCTAAGACTCGCGGATTCATTGCAGTCTTCTACGTTTTCGCAGAAGCTTCGCCATGCATCTCGCTTGGCTATCCTTATTCATATTATAAATCCCAGACGGCCACCGTGTGGTGTGATGGTAGCGTGCTCCGCCTATCACACCGTATGCCCTGGGTTCAACTCCCGGGCAAAGCAACATCAAATTTTAGAATAGATTTTTCAATTAGAAGAAAATTTTTCTAAGCGGGGTCGCCCCTCGGCAGTGTCTGGCAAGCGCTCCGATGTATTTCTGCATGAAAAGCTCTCAGTGAAAAACTCATCTGCCTTGCAGATGCCGTTCGGAGTCGGCATAAAACATGTAGGTCCACGTCGGCCAATTTGTAGGGAAAAATCAAGAGGAGCACGACGCAAATTGGAAGAGAAGCTCGGCCTTAGATCTCTTCGGAGGTTATCGCGCCTTACATTTATAAATCCCAGACTCACCTTATAGAGCTCCAATCGAGGGTAATTTACTCCTCCTGGCTCTGTTGAAGAGCCGCCGACTGGACGCTCTTAGGTCGTCAAGAGAATCCGACCACCAGGGCGGCTTGCCCTTCCCCCTGTAAGTTTTCAATGGGCAGGACAGCTGAAAGGCGCTATTGCCTGCCGAGGTGAAGTTTTCCACCAGAACGTCTATCTCAGATTCGGACAGGCCCGAACTAATGATAGGCACCGCAGGCAGTAGCTCTCCCAGCTTCCTACAATACAAGTCCCAGTTAGTACTTTTAGGGTTCCTAAAGATATTTTACCGGACGTTCTTCGTTCACTGAGAACTGAATATATCGGTGATCAGAGAAGGAGTGCTCGTTGAGAACCCTCCATCCAGATATCCGACCTTCCAGTTCTCTACTAACCAGGGTGAGGTCCAAGACCTCCTCCCTTACCGCAGTAATAAAAGTCGGGTCATTCCCCCTATTACATATACAAAGTCCCTCATCTACAATAAAAGTAAATAAAGACTCACCTCTAGTGTTGGTATCCGAGCTTCCCCAAATGCTATGATGGGCATTAGCATCGGCACCGATGATCACGCCAACACCTCTCCGCCTTGCTTCAGCGGTGATTTCACCCAGTATCGCAGGTGGTGGTCCCTCTACGTCCCCGTGGGGCATGTACGCTGAGACCACCCACATTTCATTACTTCCTCGCTCGAGGCAGACCGTGGTTACGTCAGCATTGCTGAAATTAGAGAGAATAAAAGCTTTAATCTCTTTTTTAACAAGCACACAGGATCTAGGCCTACTTGCCTCCCCATGCACCAAGGTGTTGAATTTCCAGTCCTTAATCCAGAAATCTTACTGCCGGTACTACTCAGCCACGGCTCCTGGACAAGGACTACATCCACTCCGCTTTTTCAAGGCAGAGCAACAAATTTGCGGAAGCCGCTTAGAGTGCTGAAGATTGATTTGACGGATTTCCATCAAAAGCGCTCTTCTTCCGCACCCCATTCTTGGCGGATTCGTATTAGTCTTGTCCATTCTAAAAAAGTTCCCCCCTCCAGGCCGCTATCCGGAGCCGATTGTGTAGTCGCCCTTTAACGGTCTCGTGGTTATCTATGCTACGCAGGGAGGCCACGCGAGGGTTGACGCATTACCTTATGAGTAATGCGTTCAGAGCCAGACCGGACGCGAAGCGGGAAAATCTTCAACCCCACCTATACCACCAACTTAACGGCGACGGAGCCGGAACGTACCTTGAGGCCCGCCCACGGTTTTAACGGGACGTGGGCAGGTGCAGCATTAGCCTACCAGCCATTTCGGTAGGGTTTCACCCCGACCTACTAAAGTGGCAGAATACCGCACCTACCAGCCCAAAGTCATCAAGTCCAAATTAATGTCAAATCAAAGCCCTAAAACAGTCCAGTTCGTCACCGTTGTGTACCGATGCACTATTATTTCCTTATCTTTATTGTTCCTATCACTATTTTTCTACTATATGTGGTATCAGAGTGAAATTGTTATTTTATCAATATCTTTACTCTATACTGTCCCTTATATTTATTAGAGTTGGCAAATATCCGTGTACCTGTGATTTTGTCACAGCTACTGAAATATCACAGTACATTTCAGCGACAGATCACAAGGAATATTCGTGACTGATTGCCTGTGACAGCATTATTTCCCGTTACCAATGACAGACTAAAAACATAGCTCTCATCACAGGAACAAATCGCTTCTATGATATGAACCAATTCCAATGAGCAAGTTACTTAAGCTGCGACTGAATAAGAGTAGATGTCCCAAAAAAGATTATGCAGAGTTTATTATTCGCAACACAATCCGCAGGGAAAAATATAAATTTTTTCCTGTGGCGGTATTTGTTTCTTTCAGTCACAGTCACGGTTAAAAGCCGCTGTTACTGAGAGGTCACAATCACAGATAACATTGTTCCTCAAAAATCACGGGATCGGCCAACATTAATATTTATTATCTAACTTACGACCCGGGTCATTTCTACTAATGCGGCAGTTACCACCGACGTGTGCCTAGTAAGGACGTTTGTCGTACGAAGCACGTTTGACCGAACTCTCAAGCCCGTAGGAATCAATGTGTGCGTCTGTGTACATGTACATAAGATATTTGTGTGGTGTATTGTTTACAGATAAGCACTGTTGCCATTGACCATTTTGCATGTATGCTTATGGAAACATCAACTTTTTTCCAATTTAATTTTTGATATTGTAAAAGGCCGGAATACTACTAAATAAGTATAAATAGATTAAATATTTATAATCAGCACTTTTACATAATTATTTCGAATTATTTTCACAATTTTTCAAACTTTAATTAGGCGTTTTTGCATAAAATTGCAAACGGTCAAAAATTAGCGCACAAAAGTTTACTAGGCAACTCTGTCTAGTGAGAGAGCGATCAGCTGACACGTTCTTACGGAAAAAATCAAACTTGTTTTGATTTCTACGTTCCGGGCTACGTACGTACGGGCGTTGCACGTCGGTGAGTTTTCGTTTACATTGCACACTCATAAGATAGGTCGTGTCAGCTGACACGTTTTTTCTACGTACGTTCGTGAGTAACCACGGCTTAATACTAGGTCACCTATACTTATTTCCTTACTGTAGCTACTTCTATCATAGTTGGGTTTTTTGTTTTTCTTAGTCTCTTGGACTAATTTTCTAGCTCGTTGTTGGGCTATTTGTAGTCTGTATTTCATTTCTTTATCATAAGCCTCGTGATTATACACTGGGCTTATTTTATTTTCATCTAGAAATTCGTAGGTAGGGGAGTTTTTCGCGAATATAAGCTCGTAAGGACAATACCCGCGTACGGTGGATGGCGTCGTATTGTAACAGTACGCGAAATACCTGAGGTATTCATCCCAATCGTCTTTGTCACTGGATATGTATGAACGTACATATTCATTAAACGTTCTGTGACTACGCTCTACAGTGCCCAAAGTTTGATGATGGTATGGTGCTGAAACTTTATTCTCAATTAGCAGTTGCATAGTTCTTTGAATAGCTATTTTTGTATTCGGTTCCCATGTCTGTTACGATTGTCTTCGTGCAACCATAAGTCAGAATGAAGTGCTCAAATACAGCTTTAGCAACTGTTATCGCATGTTTGCTCGGGACTGGAATTACTACCAAATATTTGGTGAGATCGCATATAATGATAACTGCGTATTCGTTTCCATTTATTGATTTCGGTAATGGTCCGACCGTATCGGTCTGTACTATATCAAAAGCCTTCGGAGGTGTCTCCGTTATTTTCATTGGTTTCTTTTATATGCTTATTAAGCTTATTCGTTTTGCAGTGGATGTAGTTATTTACGTATTTCTTTATGTCACCTCGCATATTTTTCCAGCTATAGTTTTGCTTGATTTTCTTTATCATGCGATTTATTCCTGGGTGGCCACCACTAATAGGATCGTCATGATATTTGTGCAAGATTTCTTTAATTTTCCTAGAATTTGTCACATATCTAACCTCTGGGTTAGTGCTATTGTTAACTTTTTGAGAACCTTGGTACCTTTTTCTATAAATTTGCCTACTGCAGTATAATTACTTTTAAACAATTTGTCCCCCAAGGACAACTGTATTTGTACACGTCCTAAATTGGCGGCTTATTTTTCATGCCTGATAAAGATGTCCTCAGTCAATTTTATTTATTAGGTTGCTTTATTTATAGTGCTACAAATTTTCTTTCCCTTTTTGAAATATAATTTCGGGGGATTGAAACGAGCCTGGCATGTCTTTTTAATTCAAATTTATTTAGCGCTTCATATATTTTGGTTCTCTTGTGTGACTTTTTCACTTTTAACATTATTTTTAATACCTTAGCTGTTTGACCTAGTTGTGACTTTCATTATTTTGCATGCTTCTACTGACATTTCCTTTAAGTTTTTTATGTTTATGCGAGACAATGCGTCCGCTATGTGGTTTTCTTTTCCGGCAATGTACTCGACTCGAAAATCATATTCCTCTAAATCGAGTCTTACTCGTGTTAATTTGGATGAAAGAAAAAAATATGTTAAAGGGCGATGGTAGGTTTTAATTAGGAATTTTCTGCCATAGACGTATGGTCTGAAGAGGCTATGGCCCAATGGATTGCTGCTAATTCTTTTTCTATTGTAGCTTTGTTAGTTTCACCTTTTGTGAAGGATCTAGAAGCGTAGCACTTGGTAACTGTTTGCCATCGTGTTCTTGACTCAGGACTGCTCCGCAGCATACCCACTAGCGTCTGTGTTATGCAGAATTCTTTATTGAAGTCTGGGTATTGCAAACGTTTGGACTAATTAATGTTTCCTTTAGGTAGACAAAAGCTTTTTGACATTCTTCCTGTGGGTATTTAAACCACGTTTTTAATTTATAAAACTTTAAACTCCTTAATGTATGCGTCTATTTTATTTTTTATTTTCACAACAATCAAAATTTAAAATTTTTAATTAAAATATTGATAAAACATTAAAAATTACAAATTTCAAAGTAACTAAAATACAAAGTTAAATAAAAATAATAAGAACCCTACATTACTCCCCCTTCAAGAAAATGTATCATTAACAAATTGAACGTAACTCTTTTTTTATGTAAATTCTTGGTGTTGTTTGTGTCTGTTGTTTCAATTATTGCAGGTTTTAATCTATCATAGGAATAGTTTTAATATTATTATCTATTTCAGTTTAAAACATTTTTGGTCTTTTTCCACAATTTTGTAAGGTCCTTCATATGGTTGTTGTAATGAATGTTTATTAATGACTCGAACAAATGCAAATTTACAAGTTTGAAGATCTTTTTGGAATGTAAATTCCAGTATCAGAATCTTTATGATGACTAAATTTGACCTAACATTTCGAAAATGTTCACGTAAATTACTTAAAATTTCAGTTGATGAGAAATTTTTAGCTGATGCACAACAAGTTCCCCTGGCAACGTAAATTCTGGTCCAACTATATCTAAATGGATGTGCTCAAATCTATTTTTGGGAAATGAATTTGACAACAGGGGATTTTGTATGACGATAAATTTTAGACTTCAGACAATTAAGACACTCTTTTGACCAAACATTAATATCCTTATTCATATTAGGCCAATAATATTTTTTAACTATGAGCCGTCGTATAGCTCTTGTACCCGGATGTGCTATTCCATGTAAAATATCAAATACCATCTTTCGCAAATTACTCGGTACAAATGGCCTAGGAGTTTCTCCTGAGATTTCACACCAAATATTAAAATTTAAAATGGGAATATTAATTAACTTTAAATTTAGATATTGAGAATCAACTACAAGTTGATTTAAGTCATCATCTTTTTGTTGTTCTGTTTGTAAAATTTTAAAATTTAGTTCTGTATTATATATTGCATTAACCTCAAAGCTCTAGATAGCGTATCTGCTACAACATTGGATTCTCTTTTAATGTATTGTATGTCATCAGTAAATTGTGCTATAAATTCCAAGTGTCTCGTTTGTCCAGGACTTCGTTCTGTTTTTGAGTTTAAGCAGTAGTCAAAGGTTTATGGTCCGTATAAACTGTAATTGTTGTCCTTCCAAAATATATCTAAAATAATTTATATTTAAATAAATCGCCAATAATTCCCTATCAAAAGCACTATACTTAATTTCAGTTGGAGAAAGTTTTTTTAGAAAAGAATGCAATGGGTTCAAATTTATTATTGTAATTTTGTTGTATGACGCCCCCAATCGCTGTGTTAGATGCATCTACTGTTAAAGATAATTTAGCATCTTTGTTAAAATGATTTAACAAAATCGTAGATGCAAATTTATCTTTAATGCATTCAAAAGCTTCATTCGAATTCTTGTCCCATACCAAAGTTTTGTCACGTTTCTTATTTACTTTGTTATTAGATCATAAATTTTGTTTGTAAATTCTGCTAGTTTTGGAATGTATCTGTGATAATAATTTACCATACCAATAAATTTCTGTGCCTGCTTAACTGATTGTGGACGTTCGAAATTGCGAATAGGTGATACCTTTTCATCGGAAGATCGAATACTTGTTCCAGAAATGTTATGTCCTAAAAAATCTATATTTGTTACACCAAAAGTACGTTTACTTGGTTTAATGTTTAAACCGTACTCTGTAAGGCGTTGAAAAAGGATACGTAAATCTTTTAAATGTTGTTCTTCGTCTGTACTTGCAATAAGTAAGTCGTCGATGTAAGCATATGCAAAATGTAAGTCACCTACTACCTCATTTATGAATCGTTGAAAGGTTTGTGCAGAATTTCTAAGTCCGAAAGGCATTCTCATGAATTCAAACATACCGAAAGGGGTTGTGATAGCAGTTTTATAAATATCTTCTTCAGCCATAGGAATTTGGTGATATGCCCTAACTAAATCATATATTGAAAATATATTTTTATTATAAAGGTTCATATTAAAATCTTGAATGTGAGGTAAGGGATAACGATCGGGAACAGTTACAATATTCAATCTTCTAAAATCACCACATGGACGCCAATCATTCAACTCTTTTTTAGGACAAGGTGAAGTGGTGATGCTACTGAAGAATTTGAAGGCCGACAAATGCCTCTTTTAACTAAGAAATCAAACTCCTTTTCGCGACTTTGTATTTTACCGGATCTAAGCGCTTGGGCTTAGAAAATGGAAGACTACCTTCTGTTACAAGTCGATGTACTGTTGTATGTTTAACAGGTTTAGTATAATCTGGTTCTGAAATAAGTGACGGAAACTCTTTTAATAATTTTTTAAATTTATTGTCAACCACAAATAATTTAGGTAATGAAATATCACAAAAGTAGGATACTGTATTAACTGAGAGATTGGTTAATGGATCTACTAAACGTTTATGTTTAATGTCTATAAGAAACCATATTTACAAAGAAAATCAGCGCCAATTATTGGCTTGGCTATATCCGCAATCAAAAATGTCAAGGGAAATTCACGTCTTAACCCAAATTTACGTTTAAAAGCCTTTTCCCGTAAGTGGCAATTGTTGAGCCATTAGCTGCAGTGAGAATTATGTCTGAACGTTTCGTATGAGGAAATTTAGACGCGGGTAATACCGAAATTTCTGCTCCACTATCAATTAAAAAATTTTGTTTGTTTTCTCTATCAAAAATAAATAAGCGACGCGTCGAAAATTCTAAATTTCCGTTGTTCGTCGCTGCAACAACGGAAAAATTTAGTTTGTTGAGTCTTTGTTTTTTGTTATAAGAACAAGGATGTTCACAACTTCTAGCATTATTTCCAAATTTGTAGTGAAATCTACACTTCCGTCCACTCAAAGGAGACATTCTTTTTGCAAAGACTAGTTATTTTTCTTGTGTACTCTGCGAAGTTCGGTACAAATCTTCTGTAGTAATTGCAGGATGCTACGAACCTTTTAACTTCATCTGCTGTTTTTGATGTTGGGTAGTTTTGAACTGTTTCAAATTTGCTTGGGTCGGGTAGTATTCCCTTGCTTGTACATTTATGGCCTAAAGAGGTTACTTCTTGGCTGAAGAATAGACATTTATCTGGATGCAATTTTAGGTTGTACTTTCTACATGTGGAGAACACGTCTCGTAAGTTTTTTAACATGTGTTTTTCAGAGGAACCTAATACAACTAAGTCATCCATATAAAGGAACGATTGAGATGGTTTGAGACCTGCAAATGCTAGTGTCATCATTCTTTGGAATGAATTCGGTGATACTTTCAATCCATAAGGTAGTCTTTTAAATCTGTGTGTGCCATTTTCAGCTGTGAATGAGGTTATATCCCTGGAGCAAGAAAAATTAAAAATGAGTAAAAATCCGTTTTGTGATAAGAAATTACTATGTAGATTAGTATTATATACTTCATTACAGTCAATACAAAAAAAATTTCCCCCCCTGGAACCGCGCATGCTATAGTCAACTACTAATCTCCATCTTTTTTCTGTGTTCCCTGGTAGTGATTTTTTAGATACTAGTAAAATTGAACTATTGTACTCTGATATTGAGGATTCTATAATGTTATCTTCGATCAACTTATTAACCTGTTTGCTTATTTCCCCTTTTTGTGTCTCGGGCAATCTATAGTTTTTTATGTAAACTGGTGTGCCGTCTTTCATGTGTAGTTTTTGTTTGTAAAAATTTTTAGAGGAAATTGGTCCTTTCTCTAGTGCAAATATGTCTAAGAACTCTGTGCATAATGATGTTAATTGAGAATTGACAAATTTTGGGAAATTTTTGGTTAATCTTTTTCTGTGTCATTACTATTTTTATTGTGTGTGCTTGGTTCGATTAGTGTGTACTTATCTAAATTTTCAGTACTAATTTTGTAATTTTGATTAATTGCGTTTTTATTTGTTGTGTTAATAGTTCTGACGAAAATTTGATCTTTATTTGTGATTGTGTTTGCTATAAGAATGCCTTCAGATAATTGTTGATGGGGTATAAAGATGTTTTTACTATCAGTGTTTACTGTTACTTGTTACTGGCTAAAGAGGATACTTATTTGTCACGTACGAGGGAAAATAATTGGTAGGCTTATGTTTGGTGTTCTTTAGTGAGTATATTATTTACCTTATTGATTACCTGTATTATATTATTTAGAGCTTCTACGATAGTTTTTAAATGTTTTACTATAGTTTCTGGTTTTATCGTGGTGGTTTTATTTATGCATTTGTATGCTTTTTCTCATTTAATTTTTTCTTCAGATAACGCCTCAGATTTGTTCACATTTGTTCATTTCTATCTTGGGGAAACATCAGTGACAAAAAAGATTTCAAATTTAAAGGATTTTTATGAGGACGACCTGAGCATTCCAATTTACTTAAAAAATTTTTATTTTCATTTGTAATGAGAATTTTCTCTATTTATTTTTTATTTCTTAAATATCTAATTTTTTCTTTTAATTTTAGTCTATCTTCCTTATTGGTTGTAATATTCAATAGTTTAAAAGTTTCAGCTACTTCCTTCTTCTTTTTGAATTGTTTACCTCCCCGTTTTCTTCTTATTTTTATTGTCGGGGAAGGTATTATAGGAATTTCCTTCTTCTTGTAAAGTTTGTTCCGTCGCCGATACTCGTCTATTGTAATCGGTCGGACCTTGCTTAGTTGTTTTTATTTTTCACAATTTCTTCTGAGATTTTTATAAATTCCCTAATTGTGTCTTCGCATTTTTTAAAAATTGTATGGAAATCTTCCTCAGTTTTAATCTCTTGCATAGTAAGAAAATAGCTGCAACCTTTTTTTGAAATTTTTCCTTTTTTTCTTATTTGAGAATTTTATTTATATATTTTTCCAAAGTTTTCTATCAATCTAGTCTTATTGTACAATATTGATTCTAACTTAAAATGCAGATAAAAAAAAATTCCCTAAGCAAAAACGAAGTTTTTGCTCATAGTTCAGCGTCCTGAGGCCGCTCAATTGATTCTAAAAATTTTAATTATACTTAAGCGTTTATAACTCTTTGCTGCCAGTCTGGATGTCGTTTGCTGCTGATTGTTGCTGTTGATGAAGATTTCTTTATTCCATCTCGTTTGCTTTTATTTGGTCAGTCATTCTTATTCCCCCTCGCTTTATGCTTTTATTTGGTCAGTCATCCTTACTGCTGATCAGAATGTTGTTTATTCCACCTCGCTGATGCGTTTATTTGGTAAAAACCTCATAACTGATGATGTAATATTATCGATTTTAATTTGCTCAAATCCTCATAACTGATGATGGTAGCAATTTTCTGGGAATCCTCTTTGTAGCACCAAATGTCGCCTTCCTTTATATCCTGTTCGGTTCAGAATTACTTAATGTTTGTTTTTAGTTTGGCAGGACCTTTAATCCTGTCTTTTCAAATTCTTGGCAGTTAGCGAACTGTTTGTTGAGATAGCAGGATCTGTGTTCAGAAAGATCTAGCGAATTTTGCTTATGAGCAAATTTTCAGCTAATTGAAGATCAGGCTGGCAGGATTTTCCTCCAACTAGATTTTTTAGCAGTTTTGCCAATTTTAATCTAGTTTGGCAGGATCGCCATGTAATATGTGAACACAAAAGGGTTTAGTTGAAACGCTGATGAGTAGTGTTAAGGCGTGATTGACTTTATTTTATAATTGTCTTTCCTTTTATACAAAATTATCTATTCAATACATACGTATTTACACTAACACTAATTCACTACATTCTTAACATTTACATACTGAGTCAGCATATTAGTTTCAATTTTACAAATTGTAACTGTGAATATTTTGGCAGGCGTACTGTAACTAGATACGGTTCTTGCCGTCGGCATTAGTGAGTGATGTTGAACTCCCGCTGTGTGGGGTAAATGGAATGTATTTGGGTCAACATTGTAATGTGCATACGATATGGGTGGTCTGCATAGACAGTATTAGGGTATTAGAATATGATGAATAATAGTGCAAACATATTGAAATAAATAGGTATCATGCATAATGCCACACCCTAATCGCAGCTTGACCAAGGGCGTAGCCAGGATTTGATTTTTGAACAATCAGGGAGGGGGGAGGGGAGGCGCAATCCAATTTAATGTTTTTTTTTACGAGGACGAAGCATCGAAAGCCTCAAAGTTAGTGTGGGACTTTAACCGCACTAAACTTCCTACTGTCTGAGTACCATATACCCCCGGTACCACCGTCAAGTATTCCGTCGGGAGGTAGGTTGAGCACTAAGCTCTACGTCTGTAGGGTTCAGGTTGCGCAATTCTATCCAATTTAATGTCAAGAAACAAGAAGCAATGAATTATACAAATGCCAAACGGCGTGTATGTTGTGCAAATCGTTATAAAACTCTGAGTACCATACCCTTTCCTTTATCCTTGACCATTTCCCTATGTACACTCATCATGCATAATAAAAAATAAAAAAAATTAATCATATTCATCATTACAATCCGAGAATAACTTTTGGATTTTCGTCACTTTTCTTACCATTCAAAAGATTTTCGACCATCGTTGAGCGAAGCCAAGTCTTTACTCTTCTCAACGTGCTAAAGGGCCGTTCTATGGAACTTGTCGTGCAAGGTAATGCGATAGCAATATACAAAGCAAGCTTCGTTGTTGGATTAAACATTTCCGTTTCTTGAACATCACACAGGTCTAACTTATGAAGTTCTTCAGCTTTTAAGTGTTTGTCCTTCCAATGAAAATACCACAATTCGGCCTCCGCTGCAAAACTTGTAAGACCGTAAAACTGAATAAAATTTTCTGTTGCTTTCTTGAAGTCTTGGAAATTCATTTTCAACATGTTAGCTGGGTGCAAGTGAAACAATGTATACGTTGGCAAGTTCTCTTCAGGAAATCTTTGCTCCAGTGAGGCGACAAATGAATATAAATACGGAATTAAGAGTGATCTCTTCCAAAATTGAGCGTCATCAGAAGCAGGATGATTCGAGCGATGTTTTTGACGGTCCACGGTCCTCGGGTTTTTGTAGTTCTAATCCTAGTTGTTCAGCAATCGACTTTGAATCTGTCAAAAGTTTATAAATTCCAGAATCCGCATTCATTCGATGATCTTTTGCTAATTGAATGATCCGTTGGATTTGTTTTCTGCACGAAAGAAGATCCAACTGCTTTGATTGTAAAATATTAACCACTGGCTCAAGATAAGACGAGTATTTCGAAATCAAAGAAAGACATATGATGAAAGTTGATTGAGTGACAGCTGAGTGCAGCTGAAAGGCAGTTGTTTTTGTTGAAGTGTTTCCTTCGATGGACAGTTCTTTGAATCCATTAACGATGCTGACAAAGTGCTGTAGAAAGATCGAAATACTCCGTATTTCTCTGACCATCGTGTTTCGCAAAAAGCAGGAATATGTGGAACATATTTCCTTCTGGCAAGAGAACCACGATAAAAATTTGATGACGTCCTTGATTCTTGCAATAGTGTTACGAATTTCGGGGACTTCATTTAAATCATTTACTACTAAATTCAATTTGTGACTTGCGCAATGAAAGTATAAAGCTTGAGGATATTTCTCCCTCAAAATAGCTTGCACACCATTTTCTTTTCCTGACATTGTTGAACAACCGTCATACTCTGTGTCCTTTTCAGTGAAAAATTATCTATCGCGGTGGCAATTGTTTTGGCATCCATAGCGTCTAGTTGAACAAAACCTACAAATTCTTCTCGAATAACTTGCTTTTCTTCATCGTAGAGTCTGATACTAATTGATAATTTTTCATTTCCTGCTATGTCACGGCTTTCGTCCCCCATAAGACTGAATGCTGTAGCTTTTTTGCATCGTTTATAATGTCATCTTGAATAACCTGTCCACAAAAGTGATGATTTCATTCTGGATTTGGGGCGAGGTGTAAGTAGCATTTTTTCCCTTCTTCAAAATGCTGCTTAAGATGCTGATCACCCGCTTTGTTTGGAGGCCGAGTAGGTCATAAAATACACCTTAAAGCATAAAATAGTTTTCGAAGTTTGCTCCAAATCATGAGATATGAGGATAGAAGTAAAAGTTTTGAAACGATAAGCAGTAACAAGGCAAATTAAACAAGGTAGAATTGACAACTGAAAAATTTTAGTTTTGCATGAATTGTTACTTCAAAAAAATTGCAAAACAAGCGCATTAACCCTTTGTGGCCTAAGCATATATTTTGGATCCTACACATGATTCAACTACTGCAGGTTTGCTCACTCGAAAGCACTCGAAATCAAAAATCAGTACGGGTTGCTTTTACTTAGCATGGAAAAGGGGGAGAAATTATATCTTTCTCAGCAGAAATTGTAATAGAAAAGGACTTAAAGTAGTATGTAGTAGTAGTAGTGCTAGCAAATTCGTAATGCGAGTAGGTTTTCAGAAAATTGTAGATTTCAAACTAAATATTTCGTCACTTTGGCAACCAGGTTTCGCAAAAAAATATAACCAGCTCGGTCGGAAATGCGAAAACTTCCTTACGTGAGCCCCTTGGAGTCGCTTTTCATCCGAACTAGATGCCTTAAAGAATTGAACAACTGATATTCTGAGTAACTCCGTAAACAGCACAACTTATGAATGTCTTCCCACACTGATTTATTCCAGGATATCACTTATTACGGATGCGCGTTGTTGTTTTTTTTTCAACAAAAGTATTCAAATTGAAAATTTTGTGTGTTTACAAAAAAAATTAATTTTTCGGAAGTCAACGGGTTAAATATTTTTTTCATTTGAAACAACAATTCATACAGAGAAGGGAGAACTGTCAAGTTCACTATTACTTTGTTTAATATACTTTGAGCAGTAATATTCAGATTTGTCTTATTTACAACACTTCTATTCTATCACAACTGAAAATGAAAAGTGATATTTAGCTGAAGTGATAAAGTTACACAATTCTATATAAATCTGTAATTTACGAAGCTTCACTGGATGAGTCTTGATCTCCATAATACAAATGCATTGCAAAGTGCGCATTACTGAACAGGATAATCAAAATGCGCTTAATTTAGAACAACCAAGTCTCAAATGATACTTGTATTTTTATTTGTTTGCGAGAAGCGTGCTTATGTATATTGTCACAATCAAAATTTTAGATATGATTTTAAAACTGGTGCTAGTTTAAAAATAAATACTTCTACCTTATACATAAAATTCAAAATGTGAAGGTAATATCATCATTGTTCTTTCCTCTCAGTGGCAGATCATGGACGCCACAGAATATAACAGTTTCTATAATAGACGATATGAATTTTCTATTCTCCTCCACTATTTTTTCGTGCCCAATTTTGTAATGACAGGTTGATTGGTGTTATTTCCAAAAAGTTCTTTGCTTCTCTGACTGCTCCCAGGTGCCATTGATTTGTAGAGTGCTTATTGCAATATTCATGCATGTTTTTGTAACGTTGGAAAGGTTTTTTTTATCAATGATCCTAGAACACCTTGAACATTTTTCGGCGGAAAAAGAACACAATATAAACACAATGCTCCCTTCAGTTTTTTCGAATACTGAAGCCAAGGAGAATACATTTTCAGCCATTCAAATTTAAATTTTCGGCCTAAGTCTTCGACGTCGTCATTAAAATTGTAATTTTCTGACGGTACCCAACATCTCTTTAGAAATTCCATCTTGTCAGTAGTTGATATCTGTGATGATCATAGGTGGGCACCACTACATATACACGATTACCAAATTGAGAATGTGTTATTATACACGAACGCGTGGCTAGCACGAATGCAAAATCAAATATTTATTTAGTTTGATTCCAGCGCTTGTACTATAAGCACGTATCACACGCAGTCTTGGTACAGTGTTTGGTCGTACAATACGAAAGTATTGTACGTACTTATGAATGCCAAATGTTCAGATTGAATGGGAAGTAGAGTTTTTTTTTGTGTTTTAATAGCGCCAATAAGCCACAATGCTTAGTTTGGCAGGGGAAAATTATAAGACTTCATTTGCAAGCAAAGCTTAGTCGACATTTGTTTTACTCCACAGGAGCGTAAATACTCTTACCCCTGAGGAGAAAATGATAAAGGTTCTTCGAATGTAAGTTTGCTTTTTTGGAACGTTCAGAAATAAATGAAATGGAGAAAATTTGTCTCAAGCAAAATTGAAACTTCTTTCGTGGTTAGTTTTGCTTTGAGCAAAAAAAGTAAGCCATTAGAAGTATGGGTACTTTTTTTAAAGATTTGGCTGTAGCCGTCCTGGAGTGCTTTGGAGAAAAAGGGCTGGAGTTAGCCAAACATGTGGTGATATTCCCTTATCACGACGTACAATCACGTGACGGATAACTGATATTTCAAGATTTTTATATTTACAATTGAAACAAAATATATATCACCGCCAGGTCTTATTCCATGCCTTTGATGAAAGTACCGACATTAGTGACACCGTGTCAAGCTTTTGTATGTATGAGGACTGTTGACGGTAACTTAAATTTCGGAGAATATGTTTTGTGTTTGCGAGGACTCGAATTGAATGTGACGGGAAGCACAATTTATGCGTGTATTGAACGCGAATTGTTTTGGATTGCAAATAAAAGCAAAACTATCGTCAGTTTGCACTGATGGTGCTCACCGTAATGATTGGTGCAAAAAACGGACTAGTAAGGTCAGTTTCATTCGCAATGGCCTAAACGTGCCCACATTTCATGTATTTTGGCATCAACAGCAATTAAGTGCTAAAAGTTTCAAGGTGGACAGGCTATAGAAATCACCGTCAAAATTATAAAAAAAATACGTGGTGGACATAATGCACTTATGCACAGGAAATTCCGCGCATTTCTGGAAGAAATTGAGGCAGAATATGGTGATGTCTTACTTCACACTGAAGTAAGATGGCCAAGCCGAGCTAAATGTTTAGAGCGCCTTTTAAATTTGAGGGAAGGAAGTTATATGTTTCTTCGCTGAGATCCGTCTACTGAAACTCAAGAATTGATAGGCAAATTAAAAGATCCAAATTTTTTGCTAAGCCTTGCCATTTGTGTGATGTGGTCCATTTTATTTTCCGCAATTAAATATAAGTACTCAAGGAAATAACAATTTATTTTTGACTATATTGCAGCTCTAGAAATATTCGAAAAGCGACTTGATATTCTAGTATCCCAGCTTCGTGAAGGCATTTTAGATAATTTTAAAATACTAGGGATGTATGTGACCGATTTCAAATGCAATACAAGATCATCTCAATATTTACCGTCATTAAAGATCTCAAAAATTGTTACGACAAAGATTTCATGATTTTAATAAAATTAACTTTGTGATACATTTATAACGAAAACCCTCTGCTGTGTGCAGTAGAAGATATGGAACTGCGGCTGCAGAGAAGAGATAAAATTACTTCACAATGATTTCGCCTTGCCTTGGAGGGAATTCAATTTTGGAAGGTCATAGATGAGCAGAAATACCCTTTATTGAAAGCTGAATTTTTAAGTTGTGCTCGATGTTTGGAACAACTTATATGTGCGAATCATGTTTCATCTATGGCTTTTATTAAAAACTCGTACAGAAGCAAGCTCACTGATGAACACTTGGAGATCTGCTAAGAGTTAAAGTTTTCAAATTTCGTTTAAATTACGATGATTTAATTAAATATATTTTTTCGTAGTTTTTCTATTTTATGGTTTAATGGAGTTGAGCTTTAATTTACTTTCATATGTTTTTGTTATTCATTATTTTTTATACGGCATTGTCTCCCTATGTTTGCTATTTTTAACAAAAACAACTTACATGGTGGTATCACCATATGAATAACAAACTTAAACTGTTCATGAGCAAGTAAGATTCCATCGATATTCACCTACTGGTTAATGTGAAGATAAAATATATGTTCGATCCTTGCGCCACCTAGCGGCGATATGAAATAATGAGCCTAATCGGACCACAAATACGATTTTTGAAATATATTATATTACAGGTTTCAAGCTTGTACCTTATCGGAAAGTTACTTAAATTTTAATTACAAATTCTTTCACAACGGCCTGTCCAAGTCAGCTAAATAAAACAGTTTTAAAAATACTAAACTACCTAATGTTTACTTCTGAAAATGCAAAAAAATTACAAACACTTTTTTCGGGGACACATTGAAAATTTTTCCTTCATATGTACGTATTTTTCGACCGTTCGCTGTGGTAATATTGCGTGCGACACCTCCTTATTGTACGGACGTCGAAAGCAAACTGCAGTATGCGGCAGTTTACCCACCGACGTGTGCCGTACGCACGGACGTTTGTCGTACGAAACACGTTTGACCGAACCCTCAAGCCCGTAGGATTCAATGTGTGCGTCTGTGAACATGTACATACCTATTTGTGTGTGTATTGTTTACAGATAAGAGCACTGTTGCCATTGACGCATTTTGCATGCATGCTTATGGTAACATCACTTTTTGTGCAATTTAATTTTTGATATTGTAAAAGGCCGGAAAAAATATTAATAGTATAATAGATTACATATTTATAATCTGCACTTTTACATATATTATTTCGATTATTTTCACAATTTTTCAAACTTTAATTAGGCGTTTTTGCATAAAAGTGCAAACGGTCATTAGCGCAAAAAAGTTTACTAGGCAACTCTGTCTAGTGAGAGAGCGATCAGCTGACACGTTCTTACGGAAAAATCAAAATTGTTTGATTTCTACGTTCCGGCTACGTACGTACGGGCGTTGCACGTCGATGATGTTTTCGTTTACATTGCACACTCATAAGATAGGTCGTGTCAGCTGACACGTTTTTGGTACGTACGTTCGTGCATAATGCGGCAGTTACCCACCGACGTGTGCCGTACGTAAGGACGTTTGTCGTACGAAGCACGTTTGACCGAACTCATCAGCCCGTAGGATCAATGTGTGCGTCTGTGTACATGTACATAAGATATTGTGTGTATTGTTTACAGATAAGCACTGTTGCCATTGACCATTTTGCATGTACATATCTTATGGAAACATCAACTTTTTCCAATTTAATTTTGATATTGTAAAGCCGGAATACTATTAAATAAGTATAAATAGATTAAATATTTATAATCAGCACTTTACATAATTATTCGATTATTTTCACAATTTTCAAACTTTAATTAGGCGTTTTGCATAAATTGCAAACGGTCAAAAATTAGCGCACAAAAGTTTACTAGGGCAACTCTGTCTAGTGAGAGAGCGATCAGCTGATGCTGGCAGTTACTCACGAACGTACGTAACCAAAAACGTGTCAGCTGACACGACCTATCTTATGAGTATGCAATGTAAACGAAAACTCACCGACGTGCACGCCCGTCACGTACGTAGCCCGGAACGTAGAAATCAAACAATTTTGATTTTTTCCGTAAGAACGTGTCAGCTGATCGCTCTCTCACTAGACAGAGTTGCCTAGTAAACTTTTGTGCGCTGATTTTTGACCGTTTGCAGTTTATTCAAAAATACCTAATTAAAGTTTGAAAAATTGTGAAAATAATTCGAAATAATTATGTAAAAGTGCAGATTATAAATATGTAATCTATTTATACTTATTTAATATTTATTCCGGCCTTTTACAATATCAAAATTAATTGGAAAAGTTGATGTTTCCATAAGCATGCATGCAAACTGGTCAATGGCAACAGTGCTATCTGTAAACAATACACACACAAATATGTTTATGTACATGTACACGGACGCACACATTGATTCCCTACGGCTTGAGAGTTCGGTCAAACGTGTTTCGTACGACAAACGTCCGTACGTACGGCACACGTCGGTGGGTTAACTGCCGCATGACACGTTCTTACGGAAAAAATCAAATGTTTTGATTTCTACGTTCCGGCTACGTACGTACGGCGTTGCACGTCCGGTGAGTTTCGTTTACATTGCACACTCATAAGATAGGTCGTGTCAGCTGACACGTTTTTTCTACGTACGTTTCGTGGGTAATGCGGCAGTACCCACGAACGTACGTAGAAAAAACGTGTCAGCTGACAGACCTATCTTATGAGTGTGCTCAACGAAAACGACACTCACGCTCGTCGTACGTAGAGGAACGTAGAAATCAAACAAACAATTTTGATTTTTCCGTAAGAACGTGTCATGCGGCAGTTACCCACCGACGTGTGCCGTACGTACGGACGTTTGTCGTACGAAACACTTTGACGAACTCTCAAGCCGTTTATGTTGTGAATACTCAACGATGTGGCAAGCTGTTGATCGTGTCATACTAAGTGTGTACGAGCAGTTTAGCCAGTCTGCATTGCAACTATGATGGTCGTGTCAGCTGACACGTTTTTTCTACGTACGTTCTGGGTTAATGCGGCAGTTACCACGAACGTACGTAGAGTGTCAGCTGACACGACTATCTTATGTGTGTGCATATGTGAAACTGCTCGGCATTACCCACAACGTACGTAGATACCATTTGCATGCATGCTTATGGAAACTCACTTTTCCAATTTAATTTTGTTATTGTAAAGGCGTAATACTATTATAAGTATAAATGATTAACTATTTATAATCAGCTTTTACATACGAATACAATTATTTCGATTTACTCACGAAAATTTCAATAGTCCATAAAATTGCGAAACGTCTAGGGCAATCTGTCTAGTGAGAGAGCGATCAGCTGATGCAGTTACCACGAACGTAGTACCAAAAACGTGTCAGCTGACACGACCTATCTATGATTAGCAATGTAAACGAAAACTCACCGACGTGCAACGCCCGTACGTACGTAGCCCGGAACGTAGAAATCAAAACATTTTGATTTTTCCGTAAGAACGTGTCAGCTGATCGCTCTCTCACTAGACAGAGTTGCCTAGTAAACTTTGTGCGCTAATTTTTGACCGTTTTGCAATTTTATGCAAAAACGCCTCATTAAAGTTTGAAAAATTGGGAAATAATTCGAAATAATTATGTAAAAGTGCTGATTATAATAGTATCTATTTATACTTATTGAATATGTATTCCGGCCTTTTACAATATCAAAAATTAAATTGGAAAAAGTGATGTTTCCATAAGCATACATGCAAATGGTCAGATGGCAACAGTGGCTTATCTGTAAACAATACACACACAAATATGTTATGTACATGTACACGGACGCACACATTGATTCCTACGGGCTTGAGAGTTCGGTCAAACGTGCTTCGTACGACAAACTTCCTACGTACGCACACGTCGGTGGGTAACTGCCGCATAAATGTGTTTTGGTCGTTGATTTTGACGAAGTAGTCATTTTTCGTTCGCTCGTTGTATACGTATATGGCCGCTTATAGCAGGTGCTAAGCCCCCTTAAGCTGGAGACATTGGTGCTTATCGGTAACCGTATCGGTAACCTTTTAACAGCTGATTCGACCAACCTTATGAGAATCAATGCAATCGATTTATTGGTGCGCTAAAGTCGTAACCGTATCGTAGCCAACCAATTGGGTTTTGTTACGTCGTAACGATAAACAGCTGATTACGTTAGGGATACGGGATACAGCGATACGACATACGGCACAATGACTCCATCTTTACTGATACTTAGCATAGACTTGACTTGACTTGGCGTAAACTTGGCAATTAGCCACGATTATACTCCACTTGGCGCATAAAATCTGGCATCATAATCAGCGTTGAAATTATTTTTAAATAATGTCAATTTGTATGACAAAATGTCAAATGAAATGGAAACAAACAATGGCATCTCAAATGTAAACGTCACTTAGAACTTACATAGAAATCAAATTCAACAGACTTCTAAGTCAAGTTAAGTTGAGTAATCAGTAACATTCAATGTTCATTTAACAGAACTGTAAGGGACAGTTCGCAAACCAAGTCAGTCTATGCTAAGTATCAGTAAGGAGCCTAGCTCATGCCACACCTTGGTGATGATCGTCCAACACCAACAGCCTAAATCGTGTGAGTGATATTCTTCCAACTTGTTTCATTAAACATGATGATGCTGAGTGAAAGAACTTTTTTAACACGATCGGATGAATTTGTAGGTTGATGACTAGAGGTCGAAGTTTGGCTTCATCACACTTCAAGTGCATTCTTAGATCGTTCGATGGAATATCTGTTAAATTTTCTACAAATACGAGCAATTATTTGTTACTGAGAACTCACAATGAATGTTATCAGCATGAGCTATAATTTTTACCAATCACAATATCATTAGCATGTCATACGCGGGTAATGTTCGAGGACAGTGGCCGAGTGCTAAAAAAAATAGCTACAAATCCGAAAGTGGTACCCAAAAACACGTTTTAACACAGCATTTCTGCGCACAAATTTTTTGTGTGTACTACCAAAAACAAAAGACCACATGAACTTCACTTTGGTTTTGCAAAATCTCGATATATCGTCAGAGATATCGGGTTTATCGTTTTGGATTCGAGATCTTGAGTCATACATGCGTTTTGGGTACCACTTCTGATGTTAGTTATTTTTTAGCACTCGGCCACTGTGCCTAGAACACTACACTGCGTATACATGCTAATAATATGTGATTGGTAAAGAACACAAAAAATACTATCTTCATTCAAACCTTTTGAACATGTAGGCTTCTCTTGCAGAGGTTTTTTGGCTCAAACAAGAGCAGCAACTCTTCACCGAGTCGTCGGCGGGTCCACAATTTTTCGTTTTGCTGCTGCTGTGATGACACAAGTCTACAATTTGGGTTGTGAAGCAGGAACAAAACTGTTTGAGGAAGATAAGCTTCAAATGCGAATCCCTTCATTGAATAGTTTTGTGATTATGTGTGGAAATGCATTGTATACTTTAACTCTTCAGCCTGCTTTTACTTGAAAATTTTAATTGATAAACTTATTTGGTAATATTCTAGAACAGGGATCAACTTCAAAACATTTCCAAAATATCTGGAAAGTTGTTCGAAGGACGCGTTTTGACTTCAGTATTATTATCCGAAGGTGGAGCCAAAATGTTGCTTTGTTAAAGATACTCACCAAAAAAAACACAAAATGACCCCAGATATATATATTTGTATGCGCTAGTTTATATGTATTATGGTGATGTCAAACTCGCTAAGTGCCAGGTCCCTACCAAAGTTCGGGAAGATTTTGTAGTATCACCGGTAATATATATAAGTATTGTACGCGCTAGTGCATATATATATATTTCGGTGGATGTCAAATCCGGCTAAGTACCGGCCTGACAAAGTTCAGGAAGACTTTGTAGTATCACGTAATATATATATTTGTACGCGCTAGTGCATATATATATTATGGTGGATGTCAAACCCGGCTAAGTGCAGGTCCTGACAAAGTTCTGGAAGATTTGTACTATCATCGTAATATATATATTGTACGCATTTGTGCATATATGTATTATGGTGGATGTATTTTCTGTCGCCCGCTGTTTGCATTTTTCTGGAGTTTTCACCGTGCGCCATGCGATTTATGATATATAGAATAGCATTATTATTAATACAATATCTCGAACAGAACAATAATACATCACAACAAGTGTGTAAAATGCATTCAAAAGCGGCGGAAGAAATATCACTCATCCAAAATTTCAGCCAAACGTCTGCCAAATAACGTTGGCGCCTCGGTTGGAATTACCAAGTTAATTGCAGTGCAATTTTATAGAAATGTGACTAATTTAACGCAAATGTGGCACTGTGTTAAAAGTGCTAAGTGTAGTAACATCTTACTTTTAAAAAATTGCGTATGTCATCTTTTTAATTTATTATAAACAATTCAACTGACTATTATCAATGGCATGAGAAACTACGTCTCCATAAACCAAATGTATTCAAGAATGTTGTAGTCATTTCCAGTAATTGTAGCTAACCATCAAGTATAAACTGTATATCACGAATGTGGTATTCAAATCCTAAAGCAATTGTATAATTACACACTTTCACTTCAAGATAGATTAATTGTAATAACGACGTGATAAAAACTATTACTCAAGTAGTCATATCACTTCGTTTGTCACGTCGTCGCGTCAAGTCGTTTTCCCACAACTCACCGCGTCGCTGTAAAAGGCGCTATCATGCGGTAGAGAATAAATGGCGGATAGTGCGGAATCGAAATGACAAAAATTAATTAAGCATTTAAAAACTAAAAATGGTATCGTACTTGGAGTAACCATTAAATCTAAATATATAATGATCTCAATCATATGCAGAATATCTACGCACATGTTCTGGCCTTGTTTATTACCTATGTGATTGGTGAGCAACTGTACAAATTAAAGACAGCAACTTTTGCATATAAGCCTATAACCTGGTGTGTATGGATTAACACCAATGGAGGAATACCTTGTGTTTTATTAAGCTTAAGCTTTAACCATAAACTAATATCAAAAAAAACAAGTACCCTTCAAACGCGTCGTACTCTGTAATAATGTAAGGATAACGTCTTTGGAGTATAGACTGCTCCAAATCTAATCTGTACTCATGACAAAAATGTGCTCCAATTAACATTTCGATGTCCTAGGAGAGAGAGTAGTGTATAGACCACTCTCGCTTTGTTTGTGAGTATTCCATCTAGTCATTCGTGAGAGTACTTCCAAGTACTTTCACTGTAGTATCTCCATGAGCAGCAGAGGATCTATATGCGCAAAGTACTAAGAGAATGTTGTCGGAAAGAATATATCGGAAGTGAATTTAATTAAAATGATAGTAAGATATTAGAGTAATACAACTTTTATATTTTATTATACTACGAATTCTTATGTTATTTAGCATTTCCGTGAATAAGAACTAACATCTTCTCCATATATACTCTTAGTATGTATACATAAAACCAGTTGCCTGTGTGCATTTTATCAGAGTTGCCCAAGTAAAATTTTATGTATTTTTAGACCAAGGAATGTTGAGTTCTTTATGTAAGAGCTTTTTGGTCGTTCATTTAAAGCGAAACATAGTTTTCTTTTTTCGCCCACGCGTTTCGACACGTTATTGTGTCTTCTTCAGGGAGACTATGTATTTATTTTGACAAGAAAACATAATTAGAAAATATTTTTCTAAATTATAGTACATACATACCATAACATAAATTGTAGACTGCAAATTAACTACACATTTTTACAAAAATATATACATTTAACATAAACAAAATTTTTACATTTAAAAACCATCTACACTCTATCCCAGCTGTTCGTCAATTGTTGGTTATCACACATTTGTATGCACAGCTGATATTATCTACATCCTCTTTGTAGTTCATTGCATTATTTATCTGCTGTTGGATTCGAAGCCCTTCCAACGTTAATCTTTTCTTTATTTTGCTTTCCACATCTATTATTCGTGTATTGTCGAAATCAGCTGAGTGATCGAATTTGTTGATGTGCTGCGCCAAGGCTGTCGTCATCTTTCTATTTTTTGCGTCTGCTTTATGTTCGCCTATTCTCACTCCCAAAGCTCGCTTCGTTGTTCCTATATATATTTTATCGCAGGGTTCGCCTCTTTGCCATTACATTTAATTTCATAAATAACGTTGTGTTGTTGTTCCTTTTTTGTTCTGTCTTTAGTTTTTGTAAATATTGTATTAAGTGTTTGATGTGGTCGATGAGCAAAAGCTATAGTGTTGTTGGGTATGTATGTGCCTAACGTTTTCATGTCTGTTAGTCCTGGTACATATGCTATGCCGGTAAATATTTTCTTTTGGTTATCTGCTTTTGTGTTCTGATTTGAATGTTTGCTATTGTTCATTTTTGTTGTGATCCATTTTTGTATTAGGGTGCTCGGAAATCCGTTTTTTGTATAAAAAGTTCTTGATTTTAACATTGTTTTCTTTTCTGAACTCCTGGTCGCTGAGATTATAAATTTTTTCAATCAGGTTCAACGCAGTGTTTCTTTTTGAGTCCAGGGATGATTCGAGTTAAAATTAATCATCCTGGACGAGGCTACAGACTTTGCATACCAGTTTGTTTTATGCCATTGTTGAATCTGGGAGTTGAATATCCAAAAACGCCAACTTTTTATTTTCTCTTCTTCACAAGTAAATTTGATTTTTGTATGTTGGTTATTGAGGGTTTTCAATATCATTTCTACGTCCGTTTTCTTAATTATAGCAAATGTGTCGTCTACATATTTCTTTATGTATTTTATATAGATTCCTTTTGATCTTAATTCAGCTATACTATCGTCTAGTATTTTGTCTAAGACAATGTCCGCTACAGTCGGGGATAGAGGATTCCCCATTGGCATTCCAAATATTTGTTGGTATATTATTTCGTCGCTAACAAAGTATTTGTTAGCTCTCAACAAATTCTAGGACCGATAGAAATTGCTTCCTCGTAAGAGTTGTTTGGTTCTCTAGAGTTGGCCACTGTTGCATAATTGTTCGGATTGCTAAGTGGATTGGGATGTTCGTTTAAAAGCGAAACGACGTCAAAGGATACCAGTATTTCGTCGTCTTCGATTCTAGTTTCTTTTAAATCTTCTTTCAGTTGCAACGAGTTCTTGATATTATAATTTTCCGAGACAATATTCTTTAATATTTTTCCAATGAATTTAGCGAGTTTGTAGCATGGGACGTTAACTGACGATGAAATGGGTCTAAGTGGAATGTTTTCCTTGTGAATTTTTGGTAGTCCGTATAATTTAGGTGCACTAGCTGCATGGCATGTCAATATGTCTAGTTTTCGCGTCAATGTTCTTTTGCTTATATATTTCATTTACGAGGGCGTTGTTTTTCCTTAACAACTGTTGCGTCGGGTCAATTCTCATCGTTCTATACGTTTGCTTGTCACTTAGAAGGTCCTTTATCTTATTTTTATATTCCGTCTTGTACATAATCACAGTTTTGTTACCTTTATCTGCACTAGTTATTATTATAGAGTCCTTGTGTTTATTTATAAATTTGGCCGTTCATCGTAAACCTTCAAATAAATTTTTCTTTTGGTGCACATTTCATTTTGTTTTGTAGTTGCTTATTCTATTCGCAATCCTGCATCGTACCGTATTTTTATGATCTTCATCTTCGATCCTTTGGACTCCTTGTTCGATGTCGGCAATCATATGTATGCGGTGAAAAAGATTTCTTTGAGACTGGTAGTGCAAATTTATTTCCCAGGGACAACAACCAGCGACATTCTTTCGGTACATCAATTTCGGTTTTGTTAAACCAACCAATCCTCATTAGGCCTTAAACCAAATTTCTCAAAGTTTTTTTGTATATGTGTTTGTATTTTTGTATTTATATGAATTAAATGTGAATGGCAAAGAAGGCGAAACCCTGCGACAAATATATCATAGACAACCATGTTCAACTATATACACAGTTGGCTCCTCTGTAAAGCACAAATATGTCGTGTTCAAATTGTCAAAATCTGTGTATTGGTGTTCGTGCGCATGGTATGGTATGGAAACATCACAAACTATAGCAGTTTTTGTATGTGTGTAGATGTATAAATGTTATGTCCATGTGTTGGTGTTTCATTTGTGATTTGCCATCTGGTCTCTTTTAGACATCCCTATCGACCATGCAATGACATAGCTAAATCAGCTGATGAGATGAGCCACCTGTACATAATTGAACCAAGGAACAACGAATCGAGCTTTGGAATCTCCCATTTTACTTTTGCCCCCCTTGTTACGGATGTAGCGTAGGTCAACATCCGCCCGCAAACGTTCACTTCTTGCCTTATATACTATGGACGGATGAAAAAATCGAATTTTACGAATTTTTTTCACAATAATAAGAGAACTGATATACAAAACAAGTAATGAAGGTTAAGCTCCGGTGTAACCAAACATTACATACTCAGGTGAGAGCTACTTTGACAGGGAAAATAACCATTTAAGAAAATGAACCGAGGAAAAACCGGAAGTGTTTGTATGACATGTGTATCAAATGAAAGCTTAAAAGTATTTAAATCATTGGCCATAGTTCTATATTGGACGCCATGTTGGATATCGCCATAAGGTGGATCAGGGTTGACTCTAGAATTTGTTGTACTATATGGGTATCAATGAAAGGTGTTTAATGAGTATTTAAAAGGGAGTATACTTATTTCCATAGGTGGACGCCGTTTCGAAGATATTTTCCATAAAAGGTGGTAGACCAGGGGTGACCCTAGAATTTTTTTTGTACAATATGGGTATCAAAAAAAAAGGTGCTAATGAGTATTTTAAGAGGGAGTGATCCTTAGTTCCATAGGTGGACGCCGTTTCGAAATATCGCCATAAAGGTGGACCAGGGTGACTCCTAGAATTTGTTTGTTTACGATATGGTATCAAAAAAAGGTATTGGTGAGGGTTTTAAAAGGGATGGTGGTAGTTGTATAGGTGGTCGCCTTTTCGAGATATCGCCATAAAGGATGGACCAGGGGTGACTCTAGAATACGGTTGTACTAATATGGGTAGCAAACGAAAGTGTTAATGAGTATTTTAAAGGAGTGGGTGGGCCTTAGTTCTATAGTGACGTCTTATTCGAGGTATCGCAAGAGGTGGACATGGGTGACTCTAGACTTTGTATTGTACGATATGGGTAGTCACATGAAGAGTGTTAATGAGTATTTTTGAAAGGGAGTAGGCCTTCTCGTTCTATAGGTGAGTCGCCTTTTCGAGATATCGCCATAAAGGTGTGACCAGGGTGACTCTGAGATATGTTTGTACGATATGGGTATCAAATGAAGAGTGTTAATGAGTATTTTAAGAAGGGCGACTTAGTTCTATATAGAGTGACGCCTTTTCGAGATATCGCCATAAAGGTGGATCAGGGTGACTCTATGAATGTGTTTGTACGCTATTGGTATCAAATTAAAGGTATTAATGATGAGTAAAAGGACGAGGTGGTGGTAGTTGATATATGTGCAGGCGTTTTCCAGATATCGCAAATGTGGACCAGGGTGACAGAGAACATCATCTGTTGATGACTGCTACTTATTTACTATATGTCATACCCGCCAAGATTCACAGTGTTTTTGTTATTTCGCCTGCCGAACTTGTTACATTTTCTTCTACTTAATATGGTAGGTGTCTATAACACGAAAATCACATCATTTTACAATCCATACCACGTGTCATCCCTTTTTTCGTCTATTGGTATAGAATTATGGGCATTTTTTCATTTTTCGGGATTTTCGATATCGCAAAAAGTGGGCGTGTCATAGTCGATTTCGTTCATTTTTACACCAAGATAAAGTGCGTTGTGAGTAAGTGTACGTGAACTAAGTCAGTAAAGATATGTCGATTTTGCTCTAGTTATCGTGTTAACGCCATGCGCAGGACAGACTGACGACTGTGTATAAACTGGCCTGGCTGTCAACCGATTTCGCCCATTCACAGAAAACAGTTGACGTCATAAATAATCTAGGCCCCTACCAACTTTCAAAAGGATTGTAATTTTTGTTCGACTTATGGCATTAAAAGTCTCCTAGACAAATTAATGAACAGGGCGGCGCACGCCAATTTGAAATCCTTTATTTTGCTATTTGGTGCACACCATACATTGACTGAGTTGAATGTGACATGTAATTTACATATATACTGTAACAATATTAAATTTTTGCATAAAATTTTACTTAAAAAAAATTTTGTTAAAAGTGGGCGTGGTCCTTCTCCGATTTTGCTATTTTTATTAGGCGTACATATCGTAATAGGGTCACGTCCTGCCAAATTGCATCATGAGTCTCTCAACGGACTAGCTCTAAATTACAACTGCAAAATTTTTAATTACCTTCTTTTACAAAAGTGGGCGGTGCCACGCCCATCTGTCCAAAAGTCACTAATTTTCTATCTGGCGTCATAAGTTCAACTCACCTACCAAATTGTCATCGCTTATATCTGTCTTTGGTATGCATGATTGCACTTTTCGCTACCGAAACAGTGGGCGTGGCTATAGTACGATATCGTTCATATTTAAATAGGTCGATCGTGAGATGACGTGCTCAGCAACCTACATCCAAATTTCATCAAGATACCTCAAAATTTACTCAAGTTATCGTGTTAACGGACGGACGGACGGACGGGACATGGCTCAATCAAATTTTTTTCGATCCTGATATTTTGATATATGGAAGTCTATATCTATCTCGATCTTTATACCTGTACAACAACCGTTTATCCTTTCAACTTAATATACTCTGTGAGCTCTGCTCAACTGAGTAAATGAATGTATGTCATTTTTTGGAATTGAAATAGGATTTTAATATGAAAATATTTTTGTGCCATATTAAACTGAATATAAACATATTTGTTTTTAATGTATAAAGAGTGTAACTTTGTTTGATCTCATGGAATTTTATTTATGAAATGTTTTTTGTTTTGTTGTATGAGTGAATAAATCAATGATTTAGTTCAATATAATTAGTTTTATTAGTCCCCCGAAAGATACCCTGGGAACCCTAGTGATTATGGCGATGTTAAAGCCCCGACACATAA
>JARSSU010045983.1:0-71752 GCA_029619165.1 Eurosta solidaginis
ACTCAGTTGAGCAGAGCTCACAGAGTATATTAGTTTGATTGGATAACGGTTGGTTGTACATATATAAAGGAATCGAGATAGATATAGACTTCCATATATCAAAATAATCAGGATCGAAAAAAAATTTGATTGAGCCATGTCCGTCCTCCGTCCGTCCGTCCGTCCGTAACACGATAACTTGAGTAAATTTTGAGGTATCTTGATGAATTTGGTATGTAGGTTCCTGAGCACTCATCTCAGATCGCTATTTAAAATGAACGATATCGGACTATAACCACGCCCACTTTTTCGATATCGAAATTTCGAAAAACGAAAAGTGCGATAATTCATTACAAAAGACAGATAAAGCGACGAAACTTGGTAGATGGGTTGACGTTATGACGCAGAATAGAAAATTAGTAAGATTTTGGACAATGGGCGTGGCACCGCCCACTTTTACAAGAAGGTAATTTAAAAGTTTTGCAAGCTGTAATTTGGCAGTCGTGAAGATATCATGATGAAATTTGGCAGGAACTTTACTACTATTACTCTATATGTGCTAAATAAAATTAGCAAAATTGGATGAAGAACACGCCCACTTTTTAAAAAAAAATTTTTTTAATTCAAATTTTAACAAAAAATTTAATATCTTACTGTATATAAGTAAATTAAGTCAAAATTCAACTCCAGTAATATATGATGCAACAAATACAAAATAAAGAAAATTTCAAAATGGGCGTGGCTCCGCCCATTTTCATTTAGTTTGTCTAGATACTTTTATGCCATAAGTCGAACAAAAATTTACCAATCCTTCTCAAATTTGGTAGGAGCATAGATTCTATGACGGTAACTGTTCTCTGTGAAAATGGGCGAAATCGGTGGAAGCCACGCCCAGTTTTTATACACAGTCCACCGTCTGTCCTTCCGCTCGGCCGTTAACACAATAACTTGAGCAAAATCCGATATATCTTTACTAAACTTAGCCCACGTACTTACCTCAACTCACTTTTTCTTGGTATAAAAAATGGGCGAAATCTGACCATAACCACGCCCACTTTATCGATATCGAAAATTACGAAAAATGAAAAAAATGCCATAATTCTATACCAAATACGAAAAAAGGATGAAACATGGTAACTGGATTGGTTTATTGACGCAAAATATAACTTTGGAAAAAACTTTGTAAAATGGGTGTGACACCTACCATATTAAGTAGAAGAAAATGAAAAAGTTCTACAAGGCGAAATCAACAGCCCTTGGAATCTTGGCAGGAATACTGTTAGTGGTATTGCATATATAAATAAATTAGCAGTACCCGACAGATGATTTTCTGGATCACCTGGTCCACATTTTGGTCGATATCGCGAGAACGCCTTCACATATACATCTAAGGGCCACTCGCTTTTAAAACCCTCATTAATACCTTTAATTTGATATCCATATCGTACAAAAACATACCAGAGTCACCCCTGTCCCACCCTAATGGCGATATCTCGAAAAGGCGTCCACCTATAGACCTAATGCCCACTCCCTCTTAAAATGCTCAGTAACACCTTTCGTTTGATACCCATATCGTACAAACATTCTAGAGTCACCCCTGGCCCACCCTAATGGCGATATCTCGAAAGGCGTCCACCTATAGACCTAGTGTCCACTCCCTCTTAAAATGCTCAGTAACACCTTTCGTTTGATACCCATATCGTACAAACATTCTAGAGTCACCCCTGGCCCACCCTATGGCGATATCTCGAAAAGGCGTCCACCTATAGACCTAATGTCCCCACTCCCTCTTAAAATGCTCAGTAACACCTTTCGTTTGATACCCATATCGTACAAACATTCTAGAGTCACCCCTGGCCCACCCTAATGGCGATATCTCGAAAAGGCGTCCACCTATAGACCTAATGCCCACTCCCTCTTAAAATGCTCAGTAACACCTTTCGTTTGATACCATATCGTACAAACATTCTAGAGTCACACCTGGCCCACCCTAATGGCGATATCTCGAAAAGGCGTCACCTATAGACCTAAGGTACTCCCTTTAAAATCTCATTACCACCTTTCATTTGATACCATATCGTACAAACATTCTAGAGTCACCCTGGCCCACCCTAATGCGATATCTCGAAAGGCGTCCACTATAACCTAATCCACTCCCTCTTAAAATGCTCAGTAACACCTTTCGTTTGATACCCATATCGTACAAACATTCTAGAGTCACCCCTGGCCCACCCTAATGGCGATATCTCGAAAGGCGTCCACCTATAGA
Source organism: Eurosta solidaginis (assembly GCA_029619165.1). Lineage (NCBI taxonomy): Eukaryota > Metazoa > Arthropoda > Insecta > Diptera > Tephritidae > Eurosta > Eurosta solidaginis. The sequence goes on from JARSSU010045983.1 coordinate 2,249, forward strand.
CCTAATGTCCACTCCCTCTTAAAATGCTCAGTAACACCTTTCGTTTGATACCCATATCGTACAAACATTCTAGAGTCACCCCTGTCCCACCCTAATGCGATATCTCGAAAGGCGTCCACCCTATAGACCTAATGCCCACTCCACTCTTAAAATGCTCAGTAACACCTTTCGTTTGATACCCATATCGTACAAACATTCTAGAGTCACCCCCTGTCCCACCCTAATGGCGATATCTCGAAAAGGCGTCCACCTATAGACCTAATGCTTACTCCCTCTTTAAAATACTCATAACACCTTTCATTTGATACCCATATCGTACAAACACATTCTAGAGTCACCCTGGCCCACCCTAATGGCGATATCTCGAAAAGGCGTCCACCTATAGACCTAATGATACTCCCTTTTAAAATACTCATTACACCTTTCGTTTGATACCCATATCGTACAAACACTTCTAGAGTCACCCTCTGGCCCACCCTAATGGCGATATCTCGAAAAGGCGTCCACCTATAGACCTAATGCCCACTCCCTCTTAAAATGCTCAGTAACACCTTTCGTTTGATACCCATATCGTACAAACATTCTAGAGTCACCCCTGGCCCACCCTAATGGCGATATCTCGAAAAGGCGTCCACCTATAGACCTAATGCCCACTCCCTCTTAAATGCTCAGTAACACCTTTCGTTGATACCCATATCGTACAAACATTCTAGAGTCACCCCTGTCCCACCCTAATGGCGATATCTCGAAAAGGCGTCCACCTATAGACCTAATGCCCACTCCCTCTTAAAATGCTCAGTAACACCTTTCGTTTGATACCCATATCGTACAAACATTCTAGAGTCACCCCTTGGTCCACCTTATGGCGATATCTCGAAAAGGCGTCCACCTATAGACCTAATGCCCACTCCCTCTTAAAATGCTCAGTAACACCTTTCGTTTGATACCCATATCGTACAAACATTCTAGAGTCACCCCTGGCCCACCCTAATGGCGATATCTCGAAAGGCGTCCACCTATAGACCTAATGCCCACTCCCTCTTAAAATGCTCAGTAACACCTTTCGTTTGATGCACATATCGTACAAACACATTCTAGAGTCACCCCTGGCCCACCCTAATGACGATATCTCGAAAAGGCGTCCACCTATAGACCTCATGCCCCACTCCCTCTTAAAATGCTCATAACACCTTTCGTTTGATACCCATACCGTACAAACATTCTAGAGTCACCCCTGGCCCACCCTAATGGCGATATCTCGAAAAGGCGTCCACCTATAGACCTAATGCCCACTCCCTCTTAAAATGCTCAGTAACACCTTTCATTTGTTCCCATATCGTACAAACACATTCTAGAGACACCCCTGGTCCACCTTTATGGCGATATCTCGAAACGGCGTCCACCTATGGGAACTAAGGATCACTCCTTTTCAAAATACTCATTAACAGCTTTCATTTGATACCCATATCGTACAAACATATTCTAGAGTCACCCCTGGTCCACCTTTATGGCGATTTCTCGAAAAGGCGTTCACCTATAGAACTAAAGCCCATTCCCTTTTAAAATACTCATTACCACCTTTCATTTGATACCCATATCGTACAAACACATTCTAGAGTCACCCCTGGTCCACCTTAATGGGGATCATCTCGAAAAGGCGTCCACCGATAGACCTAAGGCCCACTCCCTCTTAAAATGCTCAGTAACACCTTTCATTTGATACCCATATCGTACAAACAAATTCTAGAGTCAGCCCTGGTCCCACCTTTATGGCGATATCCCTAAATGGCGTCCATCCATAGAACTATGGCCTACTCTCTCTTAAAATACTCTTTATACCTTTCATTTGATACACATGTCATACAACCACATTCCAGGGTTACCCCAGATTGATTTTCCTTATTTTGTCTCCATAGCTCTCAACTGAGTATGTTATGTTCGGTTACACCCGAACTTAGCCTCCTTCCTTACTTGTTTTTTAGAAACTGTAAGTATGAATATAATATAATTAGAATATTACAACATAATAACAGATGTATGATATTCACCTACCTAAGTGATTGTTATGTACTTTTAATGTTTCAAGAATGTAAAGTTTGTGGTTAATGTAGACAGAGGTAAGGAAGAACGATAAGCGAATATAGCTAAAACGTAGACGAATGTGGGAAGGCGCCCCGTCTCGCGCATTATGCATTTAGATATCTAAACATTTTGCACTGCATTGATCTCGTTTTCGAAATTTACGTTTTTGGGCTAAGAAATGGCGTTTTTGATATTCATTCGCTTAGAATTCAAAAGTTTTCTGAGTGTTTAAAAAACGGGCATTTTCGAAGCGGCAGCCGAGAGAGGTGATATCCCTGCAAAAATCGCTAGTATTCCTGCATGCATGTATGTGAGTACTCGCTATGACCTTAAGCGAGTGCTCCAAAATCACCACAATCCGTACAAAGAATATGGTCCAATTAACTATGCGCTGTCCTAGGACTGAACATATACTCCAGTTCCACATTACATACTCCAGTGCATGAGTACCCACAGTCCAATGAACATCGTAGTAGTGATTACAATCGTTAAAACACAGCAATGATCGGCTTACAAATAGTTCGTGTAGAAACATGAGTGGTCCATTGCTGCATACGTGGAGTATAATGGTAAGTACTCCAGTGGACCACATGATCAACGATTTTCGCAGGGATTCTACTCAGCAGTCGATATGTCCAGAGATGAAAGTTGTGGTGAATTTGGTATCCGGTTTATATAATTTTCATGATTCGCTTGTGTCTATATTATGATTGTTTGAAGTTTGAACGTATCTGGATTTTGGAATTGTATAAGTGGGTATCATGCTATGCCCCCAGCATAGATATAATAAAAATATTGGAAAAAATCGAGGAAACAGGGCCCTAGTCGTTGTCGTGTTGAATGGTTATATCGAATAGAAAAGTTCCAGAATTACAATAAAAATTTTGACTAACGATTTTTAAGCAAATTCTTGGCTATTTAGGGACTTGAACTCAAGCATACTTCAAAAGCATTTTAGAGAAAACAATTTAGCTGTGTGGTCACGATCGAGCATTATCATCAGTGCTGCTCCAAATTTTTATAGTGAAGGGCAAAGCGCAATACATGTACAAAATTGTATATACACTAGGATTTTTTTTTGTGTTTGAAAAAATACAAAGCAAAGTTTTAACTATTTAAAATATTTCGGTTCCGTGTTCGTTCGCTAGGTTCATTTCTTATTTTCTTTATGAATCATTTTCATTTAAATTTTTTCAGTGCCATAATATTTTTGATAAAATTTATTTGTCAATTTTGTTGGTGTGTTTTCATACCCGAGTGGGTGAGCTTGCTTTAAAAACTGTCTTTTACACTTTCATAAGAAACTCAGACACTTTCAATATATCGTATTTTTATGTAGATGTGAGGGTACTCTATAGTACCCCAGCCAGCATTTTTTGAAAATTTTGATCAAAAAATATTTAAATATCATACCCGAAGATGATAAAAACGTTTCAAATTATAAAGACATTTTCTGTTCGAAATTAACGTATCGTCGGCGAGAAAAATGTACCTATAAATGTGATTATTCTTGATAATCATTTATAATTCTATTTCGAAACGCTTTTTATTCATATTTGATATCATTGTAAAATTGGTCTTAATTGTTTTATTTGACTGCTTTTCACAGTCATTTTCTGATCATATACGTGAATATATTTCAATCGTTTTGGTGAGATTTTTGAATCATTTTTGAATGCCATTATATGCATTTATTCTTCATATCTCATTCAAATATGATACTACATAAGTAATCTTATTTCATCAGGGGAAGAAGCATCCGAAGTGAGTTATTTGAACCACAGCTAACTCGCAATAAACTTGACCGATATACCTGCGACTACAACAACCAACTCAGCATTATCGTCTTCTCTTAAAATACGGATACGATACGGAATGTTGAAGCCGTAATCCAGGTATGTCAAGATAGTCTCACTTACCTGGGGTTCAAATAGCTCACAACCTATGTATGCGACAATCATTATGTATTTTCTGGCAGCTGAAGGGAGAAATGTTGGGGAAATCTTCTTCCACGAGCAGCATTATCCTTATTTTGTCTTGAAGAATATCTTTCGCCTAAATAATACAATATTTATATATATTTCTCTTAGCTTCAGGATTGAAAACATTATGTGTATGTGGAAAAAATCAAAATTTTAATGAAGTAAAATTCAACATCGGTGAAATATCAGTATTCAAATCAACAGAATGTAGTCATAAATATTCAGAAAGGCTGATGAAAAATAATGATTATACATTTTTGATCACCTAAAGTAAACCATTTGATTCAATATGGTTACAAAATGTGATGGAAGATTACACTATATTCAATTTTTGATCATCAAAGGTATGCATATTCTGATATCTTCTTTGTGTTCAATGTATGATAACTCCCATTTATGCTAGTCAGAAAAGATGTAATCAAATTGTATTTATATGTTACGGGAATTTCAAAATTTAAATCAATTTTAAATGTTGACGTGGGGTACGGGACACATTTTTTATTATATTTGAAGCAGGGGCTGCAAACTGTTATTACTTGTATATATATAATTCTTGCCAAATACTCATTATTTTGAGGACTTAAATATATTTGGATCAGATAAAAAATTATGTCGTGTTCGATTTTTATTTTCTGGATGTCCTTGATAGACTCGTTAGAACTCGGACTTTTAGTCCGGAAATAAAAGTGAATCCGGCCAAATAAAAATCGCGCTTGATAACAAAGAAACGGCTTATCTGAAATAAAAAATGTTTAATTCACATAAGCCGTTTCTCTGTTATCAAGCGGGACTTTTATTTTGGCCTTAAAAACTAAAAGTCCGGATTTAACTTTTATTTCCGGACTTTTATTTTTAAAAGTCCCAGTTAACTAGTTCTACCGGACTCAAAAAATAAAAATACAGATTTTACTTTTATGGAAAAGTTCGAAAAATAAAAAGGATGCATGATTCGACGTGATATTGCAATAGGAATACCTGGGAACTCAAACATTTTCACCTAGGACAATTTTTTGACCAGGACTTTTTCGACTCCGAAAAAAAAATAATTATTATTTTCCGTCCCTGATTTGAAGTGTAGATTGTATCTGTGCCAATATTCAGGGCAAAACAAAAAACAAGTGTAAAATTATAAAGTGAGATCCAATCATCCCCCACCCCTTTATCCAGCACGGGGGACGCCGCTTTCTTTTATTTAGAACTCGGGAATTTTTTTAGAAATATTTTCCACTGTTACCTCCGGCTTTCTGATACACGAAGTTCTTTACCGTTTCTGTTTTATATCCGTCACATTTGTACATCGTCTTAGCTTCGGTAGCCACAAGACCCATTTGCCTGCTACGTGAACATACTGGAGATGCCACTTTTCAAAAGAGTTCGATTTATCGATCCCTCATTGGTTTTTTCTGAAATTGTTTGAGGCCTTGAATCAAATCAGCAAAATATTGAATCGTCCCGAAATAATAAGGCACCACACCACGATTACCAAATTATTTAAAAAAGAGAGTTTTGTTTTTCAATTGTTAAAATTTATTATTTTATTTATTTAGTTCACCCGTCAGGTATTTATTTTTTTCAATAAAATAGTTTTTTTAAGAAATAGGATAAATAATTACAACTATTTTACAATAAAAATATGTATTTGTATATAAATATTTATGTATCTGTGTATGTGTTGGTGTATCTTAAGATGTGCTGCATTATGTAAATTCTTCAAGCACAAATTATTTATTTTCTAAATTGGGAAGACCTTTCGGATTTTATTGTAATTTTTAATCATTTTGTATTTATACATTTCTGATTTGTTAACCTAGTTTTAATTTTAAATTAATTTATGTGTAGAAGTAAACAAACTATTTATTTAGCAAACACTGAAAAAACATAAACCAAAATAAAAATATTTGCATATTCTATGTGAAACTATAAATAATTATGACTATATATACATATGTGTATGTATGTGTGTTGACGGATTCGCCAATATTAGTTATTCTATTTTTAATACTCCAATGAGATAACTGAGAAAATCAAATAAGCGCCCCTGAGGTGCGGCTAACCTGTGTTGCTGAGGTTAGAACGAGTACATATGTATATGTATGTGTGTATGTGTATGCATGTGTGTATTTAGTTAACTGGGCTTGCGCTGATTCATATACCCAATATCATCATAATCTCTAATGATTTGGCGCTTTTGAGCTTTTATCATTCGCCCGATAATATTTTTGGATGCGTATCGATAAGCGGAATCGGCGTCACAAATGCGTCACACTCGCGACGATTTACGTAACGCGTAACGTGTATAGGCTTCACCACATATTTATTTTCAACTTCCAACTTCGACGTCATTTACACAAAGGCAAGTGCGCTAAATTGGTGCGGAATTACATCGTGGCTCTACTTTTTTGTCAGCGTCCGTCTTGAACCAAATGCCAATGTATGCGCGCTTTTGTTTTTGTTTTTCAAACATTTGGAATTATTTACCCCAATATGTCTTTCACAGCTGTCCATGTTCGCCCTTGCCACGCAAGTCTTCAATACGCTTTGGCATTCATCACAGCCGCCCCCTCGCATTTCTATAAAAAGGGGCATTTTCCAGTACTTTTTTTTGGGTGTCTTTCATTCTCACCACGGACGCCATGGCTGCTCATCCTCAATTTTGATATCCTTCTTAATGACCAGTGAAAGTGGTTGCTGATTTTGTTGATGTTGTTGTTGCTCTTGCTCAAACTCCTGTTGCATTTGTTGTTGTTGATAGAGCGTGGGGGCGTGTTGAATAACGGATGGTTTACATTCCATTGCCTCGTATGAGTTAGCGGGACTTGGTGGAGCATATTGCGTAACGCTATTGGCAGGTGAGCAAAGTGTACGCTCATAAACCGAGGAACTATTTGAGCAAGCTGAACTCGTCGAGGCGGTCCGCGTAGGCATGGTCATCAGTGCAGCTGCTTGAGCAGCACTCAGTTGATGTTGTTGCATTAGTTGAGCTTGTGCGTGGGATTGCGCTTGTTGCTGCTGGTGTTGAGGGAGACCCTGAGGCAATACGAGCGCTATGCTCCCATTCGGAAGCTTGGTGGGTATCACATGCATGCCGTTAGGCAGAAAGTAGCCATTCATTGTATGCTGAACTTGTGCGCTCATAAGAAAGGGATGTGTAGCTGCAGCAGCGGTAACATGTTGTTGTTGCAAATGATGTTGATCTTGCTCGGGGGAGCTGGGAGGTGAGGGAAGCATTTGTGTTGGGCCGTTCACCATTTGGCGCTGATGGTGATGCAGTTCTGATTTGACACCGTTAATGCAATTGCTGAGATGCTGGAGAAGGCGGCGTTTAATCGCCGGATCAAGACCTGGAAAGCGACTTACTTCAGTAGCGCAATCGGCAAAGCCAGCTTTGAACTTATTAATTACTTTTGGATCGGCAACTTGCTGCATGGCGGCCTGTTGGCGCTGTAATTCTTGTAAGTGTTTCACAGTCTTTTCAAGAATATCGGCTTTCTCTAATTTAGAATGACGCGCAGGCTATAGAAATGAAACAGAGCAGAGAGGGAAAATAGTCTAGTTAGTTTAGAACTTTTTTCAAAAGAGGTACAGAGCTTTTAAAAGATTAGTGGAAGTGAAATGCATGGGTGTCATGCAAAGGCGTTTCCAAATATACTTACGTCTTTCTTTGTGGCGTCCAGAATAAGCGTTTTCAGCTCGTTTAGGCAATTGTTGATGCGAGCGCGTCGGCGTTTTTTCCATAATCGGCTTGTTCGACTGCAAATAAAATGAAAAACAATAAAATATTCATTAGTCGCCACGTCGCTGATTGAAAAGTTACGTATTAACAGTAAGAAAGAACGAAATACACTTGCACCACCGCACAAAAGAGTTTAGCTAGACATATTTACATACATAAATGAGAAGTGATCGAAGCATTAATGTAAATTTACTGCCACACACAATGTTTCCGATTTGCCACACGCGCAGCACACAACAACGCGACGTTTAATGGCCCTCAACGTCGTCTCTGCACTTGCACAATGCATCTACCCGTAATCCATCTCCGCGACGAATGATCGCCCGCTTTGGTATTTCAACCTTTTATTTTGTATAACTGCACTGCATCGTTAGTGCCATTGGCAGCGATCTTGCATCGTACGATCGCGCGCTTTGACATGATTTAATTGGATACACCAGCAATTATGGCACTCGGCCAACAAATGGTTGGCGATGCGGGAAGCGCACAAGTTTGGTGAGGTGGCGACAACCGTGTGCGTTATTTTAAGTTAGGTGAATGTGTTGGCGACTAAAAATAAACCGCCTGCACGTACAAAATAAGCAAAATGTTTAGCATATTGGCGCGTCGCCACCACAAAAAACACCAACGCCATTGTGCATCATCGAGATCACACTGCCGTGGCCGTTAGCTGAAGGCGACCGGTTATAGCGTTAAGTGTCATTAAGTGCCTGAAGCGCGCAAGCAAACAACAATAAAGTGAAAAAGTTGTAGTCGTTTAATGAAAGCGTTGGCTGATGGCAAAAATGTGTTGTAAATAAGTTGGCGAATGGTGGGGCGCGCACTGTCCGAATTTGTGAGGCTGACCAATTCGAGAAATGGCCAAAAATAGCTTTTGAATTGGTTAAAAATATAATAAATAACACACGCTGAGGCGCAGGTATTCTATCTTATTTCTCGTACATTAATACACACGCGATTGATGGCCTGCGGCGAAACTTTCAGCGCGGCTATAGTACTAGCTTAGGACAAAGGGGTATGGAAGGTTGCTAGCAATTACATTCAGTTATTACCAAAAGATAATTTTGTTTCGCTTTTCTGATATTCTTATGCTAGTTTTAGTTTATTTTGTATCAACTCATTCTGTCTCACAAATAAATGCAAGTAATAAATGTCACGATGGGGGAGGCAACACGTACGCATTACGCCTACAACGCGCCTTGTATCGCGCAATATGCAACTGGCCAAACAAAGGCAATGAATGGATGTCAGGCGCGCAATGCGAATATGTGATACGGTGAGAAGGCGGCGGCACCAAATCAGTGTCGTTAGTGGTGAAGTCATCAAAATGTTCCAATTACGTTGTTGCACTCGGCTGAATATGGGATGAATGAATATATCTTTGCTATTATTCACGTATAAAACATTTGTCAGCTGCCGCATACGGGCGCGTAGGAATACAAAAAACACAAAAAGCGGTTGATGGTTGGCGTCCGCGCGTCAACAACCAATTTAGGCGCACACAAAGTGACAACATACATATATGCGTATGTATGTATGTAAGTGAGTGCTGTTGACTTGATTTTGCGTTGGATGCGTTGTATGCCATAATCGGCGCAACACGGGCGATATACTTGGTGTACGCTTAGTTGCTGACGGAATAAGTTGACTTTCCCAAAATTAGGTACAACAACCACTCACGCTAACAGTTAGTCCCCGCAAATGTGACCATAATAATAAATCTATGAATGAAAACGTAAAAAACACAACAATTATGTATTTACGTCGCGACGTTTTAAATCGAACTGTGATTTGCTTTTGTTGTAGGTCGCGCCACGCCGGATTTGGGGCAAAATAGCGCAAAACAAACTCAAATAAATGAGTGGGCATTTCTATTGGAGCGCGTGTAATGTGAAATGCGTGAGTGGAGGTGAGTGATTTCGCTGTAACATCGTTTACTTGATATGGCATGCGACGCGCAGTGGGCAACCAACGCGCAGCACCCAATGGTCAGAAGCAAGTGTGAGTTAATAGTGGAAAACAGAAAAAATTTTGCTAGCAAAATGTGTCCCTGTTATAAGTCTCATAGATCAAAAATCTAATAAGTATTTTTATGTTTCTAGTTTGTGTTCAACAAAAATATGAATAAACTTACCCGACGATCGCTTTTGACTGGTGCTGTCTCTTTAAGCGCTCCTACCGGCGTTCCGATAATGTTGGCTGCCATATTTGAGCCAACAACTCCTGTTACCATTTTTTTTTCGTAAACCACACAAACCACTTTTTATTTATCACAATTTGCTTTTCTTTAGCTAACAGTCAGTTTATTTGTAAAAATCACGTTTAATTTATTTTAAAAACTATTTTTTTTTCGTACTTTGCACAAATATTGTTATTTTATGTTTCTTTTGCGATAACTTTTTTTATGTGAAATAATTGTTTTTCTGTATACTGTAAATTTTAGTCTTGGCTTCTAATAATTTCACTTTCTTTTAGCGCAACGTCTTTTCGTTCATAGTATTTTCCATTCACTTAAAGCAAAAATCACGTTCTCAAGTATTTAGCTAGATCGATAGCTCCGTAGATTATTTTTCGCGAGCGGCCGGACCTTCTTCTGTTCACTACAACGTTCGTTTAGCAAATGAATTCAATGTTCTAGTCGCAGTGCGATTAAAAGAAAGACTCGTCAACTGCTCGGCCCAGACTCGATTGCTACCTCTGCTGGCTGACTGGTTGTTGTTTGTTTGCCTGTTGCCTTTGTTTTATTTTTTGCCTGCCCGCATTGATTCAGTTGCTGGGTCTTTTCGCTGCGCGCCGCTGGGTTCTATTTGTGTTTTTCGTATCTGTGTTGAGGAATTTTAGGTGCTGATTATAAAAGCAGTGACGGTGGCGATCACGATGTTTACGACGAAGATTGTGGTAGCGTTAGGTGTGCATATATGTGTGTTTTTGTTGTTTAACGTTGCATTCGGCGAAAGCGACTGACGGACGCTTGATCGACAGGTTCGTTGGCTAAATCACTGTACTGCGCGCCAGGATGGGCGAGAGCGGAGGTGTTGTCTGACTGCACGACGGCGTGCGTCATCGCCACAATCACAAAATATGTTTTATTTAAGGTAGGATGGAGGTAGCAGAAGTGCAGAGATCAGAGGTGACACGACCGCATGATGTAGGTGCTAAGGCAAGCGTAGCCAGCCACACGACCAAGTAGTCGATCGACCAACGGTATGAAACGTGTGTCGATCTGCCTGCCTGGCGGTCAGCACGACGCTCGCTTTAAGCACCAACGCGGGGCTGATGAGTCGTAGCGTAGTTTTTAGTTTGTTGAGGCGTTTCAACGTGCCGGAGCGTAGATGTTAGATGTTTTACACATTCAAATATTCTTTGTCGCGTATGTATGCATGCATGAATTGCTTGTGTATATGTATAAGTGGGTAGTTAAACGAATTTGTTAATTATGGTGGCTATATGAGTGACGTATTGCCACCACGAGTCATAAAGCAGGTAGCTATTTAGTCAAAGAGTCAGACCATAGCTCTCACATACTACAAGAGAGCTTCGTGCATATTGATAACTAAAATAAAATGCGATCTCTGGCGCTCTATTTGTGTGGGGTTTGCTAACGATCGCATCGCGGTGATTCATACCTCAAATGAAGGTGATTATAAGCATTATAGCGAATGCACATCAAACGTCAATTGTTAAATGCGTCGTGTGCGATCGATTTTCCAGGGAAAACTGGGTGGGGTTTTGGGAGTACGGTTGGAGCTGCGTCTAAGGCTCAAAGGTAAGGTTGATTCGTTCTAATTGATTTGTTGTCAAAATTAAATATAAACAAGTAAGGACGGGAATATCTTCGGCTGTGCTGAAGACTTCATACCTTTCATGAATGTAGCTGAGCACAGATCTCATTCTAATTATTATTAATTCGTAATATCTGAATAATCGGTTGTATAGCATATCTAAAATATAGTGAACAGATGTACATACTTAAGCGACATTTTTGATAAATATAGTATAAATAAAATAATTAAAAAATTTGTTTAAGTTGAAAACAATACTTATGTTAAATAATAATTATACTAAAAGCTAGAAAATAAATAGGTAGGTCTTAGGTATTAGTCACCACACTCCTCATCAATCTAGGGCGTTGATCAGACAATTAAATAAAAGCGTTGGACGGCGGCCACCGTGGTGTGATGGTAGCGTGCTCCGCCTACCACACCGTATGCCCTGGGTTCACACCCCGGGCAAAGCAACATCAAAATTTTAGAAATAAGGTTTTTCAATTAGAAGAAAATTTTTCTAAGCGGGGTCGCCCCTCGGCAGTGTTTGGCAAGCGCTCCGGGTGTATTTCTGCCATGAAAAGCTCTCAGTGAAAACTCATCTGCCTTGCAGATGCCGTTCAGAGTCGGCAAAAAACATGTAGGTCCCGTCCGGCCGATTTGTAGGGAAAATCAATAGGAGCACGACGCAAATTGGAAGAGAAACTCGGCCTTAGATCTCTTCGGAGGTTATCGCGCCTTACATTTATTTATTTATTTTAAGTCTTTATTTAATTGACTAATATTTGTCGGCCTTTAAGAGTGGATCTCAGGTGGATACCATTACACCGATTTCTCTAAAGCCTTCGATACAGTCTCTCATGATACTTTATTACACAAGCTTGAGCTCCTTGGTTTCCATTCAGTCCTTTTCTTCTGTGGTTGCGATCCTATCTCACGAACAGAACAACGTTTGTAGAAATCGATGGTACTGCGTCTTACTCTTTTGTGGCAACCTCCGGAGTACCGTAGGGTAGTATTCTAGGCCCGCTTCTTTTTGTTCTGTTTATCAATGATATCCGGTCCTGCTTTAATCACTCGCAATTTCTTCTCTCTGCTGATGAATTGAAATTGTATTCTAAAGTTACCTGCGTGGCTGACGCGCCTTCGGCTTCAAAATGAACTCAACAATCTTACTGATTGAGGTCTCAAAAACAAGCTGTTGCTTAACATAAAAAAATGCTTTCACTTTACCTTGTATTTTCTGATCTAGGCGTTCTGTTTGACTCTGGTTTTACCTTTGTCAGTCATGTGAATACAGTTATCCCTAAGGTCTTTTCGAATTTGGGCTTTTTGAAGCGTTATGCGAAAGACTTTAAAGATCCCTATACAAGAAAATCCCTTTTTTACTTGTCTTGCCCGGTCTAAGTTGGAGTACGCTTCAATTATCTGGAACCCATTATATAGTTCTCATTCGGACAGAATCGAGCGTGTACAGCGTAGCTTTACTCGCTTTGCTCTCTATCCACTTCATTTCGTCGACTTTTCCATCCTATATTGCACGGTGTTTGCTCATAAACTTGAAATCTCTCTCTAGTAGGCGCACAATCCATTCGATAATGTTCATTTTCGACATTGTTAATGGCTTAATTGATTGCGTGAGTCTGCTCGATCAACTTTGCTTCAATGTCCCAAATCGCATCCTACGTTCCCACTACCCTTTCCATCTTACTACAGTTAAATCTAATTACCACTATCTCGCGCCCATTACTAGGGCTGTCAGTGAAATTAACAATATTTACAAACCGCTTGATCTCGATTTCGCAATGCCGAGATCCCAGTTCGTCTATAAGATTACTTCATTTTACCTAGTACTAAAGTCCAGCCCAATGGTAGTAAGTACAGTAAGTGAGTGTAAAGGTGTCTAGTATGTAATGATATGTGTAGCATAGAATCAGAATAAGAAAATAATAAGAATATGTGTAAGTGTGAAGGGAGGGCAGGTAGGGGAAGAAGTAGGACAAAATAATATTTGTAGTGGGGGAGGAAATATAATCAAAATTAAAAGAGTTGGCACTAGAGTGTTCGGGAAGGTAATTGAAGGCCAATTAAAAATACGTAGTGGGAAGGAGAACGACATTGTAAAGGTAAAGCTTAATGAGTAAAAAAAATCGTGGTGAAAAATAGATCGGTAATTTGAGAGAGGAGCAAAGCTATAATTACAAGTTGATTGTCGGGTTACGGAATGAGGAGGGAGATGGACAATAAAAACGGAGTCAGAACAATATATGAAGTAATAAAAGTAAGGGAGTTAATGAAAGTGTTACGAGAGCGTATATAGCCGTTTTTAATATGCAAATGAAAAAAGCGACACGAGCAACAGGGCGAGAAAACTCAAAAAGTAAACTATAAAGGTTACATGGCAAACCAAGGTAGAGTAATAGATATCAAAGAAAGGAAGATCATATGATAGTTGTGAAGAAGAAAAATTGAAATAGGACGATAGTAAGTAAGCGATAGACACATTGGTTGAAAAGCTTAAAAGGGGGTGGGAAAGACATTATAATACAATTGTATAGGAGAAGACACACTGCTCAGCGATGTTTGTGAGAAAACATTATCATGCTAGATAAGGAAAGCAATCTGATTTGAAAGTGAAAAATTCAAAATGACCAAGAATTTGAGAAAGATATAAACAAAAAATCCTATTTTATGAAAAACGTTAGTTTTTTTTTTTACGATCAGAGCACGAGTCCAAGTCAGTAACTAGTTGAGCGCAAGACGGGAGGAGACATCCTGATCTCGGCAGACGAATTATGCCAGTATTCTGCCTACTGAGCGGAGGTGGAGAGGACGAGAAGTGGTTCCTGCATAATTAAAAAAACTCACTCAATAAAACGCGTAGTTTCAGAAACTTCGTCAAAGAACATAAAACGTTGCGTATTCTCTTTTTGAATGAATATTTTTAAATATTCAGGCATGACCGTATATATTTGTACAGCTTTTAGGAAGTTTTAAGCATAATTTCTTGAAAGCTCATTGACTTGAGTATTTTTGGAAAGCCTTGTGCAACATAAATACTTTTAATGCTATAATGCACGATATATTTCCCATTAACTGCTATTGAGTTATAATATTTTCGAAAAAAGACTTACTCACTAAGTTGAGCAATTTTAGAAAAATTCAGTGTTTTTCGAAATAATTTAAAAGAACTGAACTCCTTAATAAGATGAAACGTTCTTTCACTCAACTTTTCAGGGTTACTTATAAAACTAAATTCTGTTCCAAAATTCATCATGATAAGGCTAATATCATTAGCAAATTGTTGAAAAATTTCCTTAAAATATATTTCAATAAAATTTGACCAGATTTTTTTCTTTTTTCTTTGCAGGTATGTTAAAAATTGCAATAATATTTAATTTAAAAGATCAATAAATTGTAAGTATATTGAGACAAAGTTTGCATATATGTATATTGAAATTAAGATAAAGATCTGTACAGTCGATTGGAGAAATTAATCACATGTTTTTGAGCAAAGTGGCCACTTTTTATACCGGAATACAATTTTATTAAAGCCTAAAAGTATGCAACACTATATATGTGCGACATAAATAGAACACATCTGCTTAATCTTAGGCACGTCTGTCCTTAGTTACATATTCGGTAATAAAAAACATATGCTTGCAGAGCTTCCCTAATTTACTTCTCGACTTGATAAGTATCTCTCCTCTATCATCATCACTATTAGTTGGCGCTTAACCGCCCAATCGATGTTGGCCGTTTTGTAAGAAGTCGCGCAAGCTATGCTGCCTGCTTTGCCATACTGGGAGCATCAAGTGACGTCAAGTCTTCTTCCACCAGCCTTCCCAACTCAGTGGAAGTCTCATACTTACTCTGTTTTCGATAGAAATACTTTCTTGGCCGGCGCGTCTTCGTGCATCCGCATAACATAACCTAGCCCGCAAACTTTTAGGTTTTATTCGCTGCACTATCTTCATCTCTCTATCTACTGGCTGCGTGGCAGAGCGTTTTTAAATTCCTAATTTTACTTTATAGCCTTTAAATAAACTGCTTAATTATATGACACATTCTATAATTCAAGACAAATATATACTCACGTTTCCACACGTTTCTTTTCATAATACAAACTATGCTACCCTTTTGGAACGCACATCAAACATATAATTATTTTTTTTCTTATGACTGTCATAAACATCAATATTGCCAATTATTCACACTGTCACACCATATACTCAATATATATGAAAACGAAAATCGCCCACGAGCTCAAACAGCATACACAAAATAATTTAGTAATTTTTTTCCATACATATCATAGTTTTGTCATAAATTTCACTTAATGCACTTACAACGTATCTTAGTTGTGCCACTTCATTAGGCATGAAAGCAAGAAGAGCAAAAAAATAAGAAAAAAACCTAAGAAATAAATAACCAAAAAACATGCCCATAAAGCAAAATGAGGAGCACAAAAAAGGGGCCAGAAAAACTTGAGATGGAAACAACAAAAATTTATATGTAGCCAGCGTGACTATAACTCATAATTTGCCATTAAAGATGGCCCGCTAAAGTTAGAAGAGCGCGTAGTCGGGCGGGCTATCAGAGTGTGCTTTGAAAACTCCTTTCATATTTTGATTGGTGTGTTTTTGTGCTTTTTGAGGTAGACTAAGCTACAAAGCATATTTGATATTGTTAGCCGTGAGACAAAAATCATTGACTGTCAAAACTCTTATATTTACTTGGTACTGCACATGAAGCAACTCAGCTCTACTTATTGCTGACATTTGGCAAAATATGATTTATGCGTGATTTTACATCTCCTTTTTTTATCTTAGCAAGTGTGCATTGGTCCAAATATGATTAATTCGTAAGCAAGAAAAACCACTTATGACTGTTTAGAAGAAGTAAGAGTCGCAAAATTGTAATATAGCGCCGTGAAGTATGCAATGCTGCATTTATTTTTCCTTATTTCGATATATCAGTAATGAATGCAGGCGAAAGTATTTTGTGCTATATTTTTCTAGCTAATAAAATTTTAAGTTTCTCAGCCTGCAGATTCGAGTTAATAATGCAATAACATATGATCGTTGCATACCTTTAGGCCGCATATGGAAATTTTAATATGAAATGTAGTGGCTTTGATGTGCCTCGTACTGCTGGATATTTACGAACTTTTCTTTGACAGGTCTTTCTTTATCCATTTATTGTAACGCACTTGAGATTGAACCGATTGGAAGAAAATAACTTCCCCAAGAACTCACAAGATTACGTCGTTCAGCATAAGCAACTACAAGCCTTTGTATACTTTAGGCGTGCTTTGCTCATTACGAATTTATCGTAATCAACAGAGTGAAAGTTAGAACCAGTATGCTACTGTCTTTCAACATAGCAGAGGTGCACCTCAGGGTCAGCTCGTTCATTGTGTTATCAATCGTCGATCTAATGACGAAATGTACACCACGGCGGCCACCACTCTATAGCACTATTTAGAATTATGCATATTTTCAGGCACTCATAATTAGTTGTCCGCTAAACCTGTAAGCCTACGAAGATATAAGGAATCTTGAAGTATAATAATTCTTGAGGCACAATAAGGAAATATTTTTGTGAGAGTAATGTAGGTTTGGAAGTTTTAGTTAGTTAATAAATTATAAACAAAAATATCGAAGTTGAAGCTCAAATTAAATGCATATCTTTAGGAGCCAACTTAAATTTTCTTTTGGATTCCAACTTATGACATACTTTAAGGCGCGCATACATATAGAATATTGACCATATACGCCCACGTCTATTCAGCGCCCTACGATTTCTTTATGCCAGCATTAATACATATGTATTTCCCTAAAACCCCAAAAATGCAACTCTACTTTCAACACATCAAAACATACTTTAATTCTCTCTCTCTTCCGAAATCCTTTCAAACACATGCTTCTTCAATACACTTTCCTCAGTTTTTACATCATTTTATAACCAACTTCTTT
The DNA here is from genome assembly GCA_029619165.1 of Eurosta solidaginis. Lineage (NCBI taxonomy): Eukaryota > Metazoa > Arthropoda > Insecta > Diptera > Tephritidae > Eurosta > Eurosta solidaginis. The sequence goes on from JARSSU010045983.1 coordinate 19,788, forward strand.
TTTTTTGGCTCTTTAAAATATTTTGCCAACCATTGTTTTTATTATTTATTATTCCTATTCAATTTGATTATATTTTGTGAAATCAACCAAATATATATTTTTGTATTTGCTTCAAAATACCACTCATATGAGGGTAAGTACGAGTATGCATACTCTTTGCAATATCTTTGTTGCTCAAGCCACATCTAACGAGAAAAGTCAATGAGCCTCATATACAACAACACAAAAGAATAATCAACACCGTACATTGGTATCATCAAAAAGAGGAAACAAGGATATCCATTAGAAAAAAGGGGGCCAACTGAAGGATAATAGCAAGCAAGTAGATCTAAACTGGCTTCCGATGGCAGAAACAACGACTATAAAAGTTGTGATATGATTTGTGGAGTATGAGATTTACGCTGAGAATGACCAAAAATATATTGAGAAAATATTTGATTCATGCCAAATTATACGGGGTGAGCCATAAGTACCAGACGCAGCCAGGGTAGTTATGAAATTCAAAACTTAATGCTTGCCGCTGTCATCTAGCTGGCGCCTGAGAAGGAAACAGAAGTGAAGGCCAATTTTTGGGAAATAATTCAGTTGGACTTTTAAAACAGTAACCTCCTTTATTGGCGCCCGAGCAGAAACCAAAGGTGAAGGCATATTTGAGAAATCATTCGGTTTCGAAAACTGTGCCAGAAATAAAATATTTGGAAAATAATTGCTCAGGGCTTTCGCGACAAGAACTCAAACCCCTTAACTGGCGCCCGAGCAGGAGCCGAAATAGAAGGTATGTTTAAACAATTATTCAATTGGACTTTAAAGCGCTGAGCGAAGTTAAAGTATATGTCAAAAACAATTGCATTATCCTTTCGCGACAAGAACGCAATTCCTTTAACTGTTGACCGAGCAGGAGGCAAAAGTGATGGCATACTTGAAAAACCATTCAGTTAGGCTTTTGTTCAAACCAACTCAGCGCTCACGGTAGTTCCTAGATCGTTGTCACTATGGAGCTCCTCTTTAAACACATTTTCTTCTTTTAAGATAGTTTACCAGCGATAGTGCCTTTTGAGAGACCCTTTTAGTTCACACCATAATATCAAAACGCTTGCAAGGAACGAGTATTCATATTTTTAATATTGAAATTCGAGAAAAGTATAAGTCACTGCTTATATGGTAGTTAAAGAAGGGCGAGAAGGCAAGGGGTTATTTAAAAATGTTGCAGCAATAAATACGATTTCTGTGACTGACTGCCGTATTGTGTCTGTTTTTTCTGTTACTTTAACCAACACGAAGACAGACATACTAATTACTCTACATTTGGCTTGCCTAACCAAAAGACAACGGATTGAAGTTTGCAAATAAATATATCTACGACAGGACGTGTTGCAACGAAAAAAAAACAGTCAACGACCAAAAAAGGGACGCACACGGTTAAGAATGTAAGTTTGTATGAGCTGAGTAGCCAAATATGAGCGTGCATATGAGTGACGTGTGTGTGTATGGGATGGTGTAACTTTGCGAACATTGTATGTAGTGGCATTTCGACAAGTGGTTTCTATTTTGAACTGTACGTTATTTGGTTTGTTTGTTTTTTTTTGTTAGCGAACTGACTTTTGCTATAAAAAGACCTTGCTCTTGGCAGCGTTGTAAACCGCTGAGTAGCTTTTCGAGGCGCTCGTTTGCAGAAATATGTCTGTGTAAGTGTGTGTATGAGCGTGTATGTGTTGGTGTTATAACTGGTATGATAGCGTAATATTCATATTTATTTTAAAGGCTCATACCTTAATAAATTTTCACCTCTCAGCGTTGATCAAACCAAAAAAAAATGACAATCACAACCAAAAAAGGGATAACACAACAACACAATCATCATCACAGCTTTGAGTGTAACAAAGCTTGGTGAACACTCAACCTCCCAAACTCTTGTATGGTTCTTAGTATTTGCTTGGCTCATCATCAACAAAGCACATCCTTAACTCATATGCGATATCCTTCACTAATAAATTATTGTCTAGACTATGATTTTAACGTTTTTTGATTATGATTGTTGAAAATATTTTGGCCATTGCCATTTGAATGTCCTTTTCCTTAAAACACAAAATGTTACACATATGCATGTATGGCTGTCATTTTTATTTTATCTTATGGTTATATGATTTTTATTTATTTGCCTCCTCGCACTTCGCTGTTGTTTTTTTCCCTCTAAAACCACTGATGTGCGCAATTTTTATTTGTCAAACAAAAAAGGTACACATTGAACTTAACAGCGAACAAAAAAAAAGGATATAGAGATACACGTGAGATATGATATCATAAACTATATGGATATGTTGATTATTGTGGTTGGGGTAAGTTGAGTGAAAAAAGGATTAAAAACGCGCTGTAATTAAGGTAGTGAAGTAGATGAATAAATGAAGTCAGGCGTACATAAAACGCTACAATACCAACATTGTTATACTAATATTTCACCTATGGTGTGTCTCAATACATTTCAAAAAGTACAATTACAAAATTTTCTGTAAAATTTAAATGTTTTTAAATACACCAACGTTTAAGTCCAAAATAATCCAAATTTCTTCACTTCAAACATTGCAAGAATCTGATATTAAGCCACTCATGCATTTGAATAGGCTTTTAAGTAGAATTCAATTACTTTAACTACACCAACGCTTCACCAAAGGTTTCGTACTACATTTTAAAAACAAAATTGTATCAGTTCAAGTTTTAAGGCCTTTTTAATAATTTCTTATAAAATTATAATTTTTTTTAAATACACCAAGGTTTCACCAATGGTGTCTTTAACTACACTTATAACCACAATTGTTTTATATTCAGTTTCTAAAGCACGGTCAATTGCTTTGTGGTAATCTTTTGCCTTTCAATTACACCAACGTTTCACCAATGGTGTTTAAAATATCACAGAATCACCTAATTTCTTTTACTTCAAATATCTTAAGCGAGCTTGTATAGCTTAGTGCTAATTATAAACCGTTTAAATTACACCAATGTTGGTTTTAGTACATACAAATATTATTTGTATTGAGCTACTCTACGCTAAATTTAGGGTTTGGGAGAATTTTAGTTTTTTGAATTGCACCATTGTTCAAAAAATGTATGCACAGAATAGGGTTTCAAATACTTCAGCAGACGGTTAATACTCAGTTTTAGTGTATCATCGTTTTTCGCTCAAAATCTAATTTATAAAAATTTAGCAATGCCAATATTTTACGTACGGCATATCAAGTTTCAAAGGCAATACTACAACAAAAGCAATTTCCGAAGGGCGGAACATATGTAAATGCATATCTTTGTTAGCGCTGTTAATTATCTCTAACATGTTTAAAGCGATTTATTGATTCTGAGTACACCAACGATTTTCACCAACGAAGGAATTTAACTTTTGTATATAAAACTTTCAACTTCATAAGAGTTATCAATTATTTTTAACGTGCTCTAAGCATTTTTATTGATTTTTCAGTACATCAATGATTTTCACCAACGAGAGCTATACACCTCTACTTGTTCGAGTGATTTACTTTTTTGTTTTGATGATAACATAGTAAATATTATATAACGTAGTTTAGCATAAAATTTGCGCATTTTCATCATGATGATATTCATTTTTTTCAACTTCATTATTATGCAAAGTTCACGTTAATTACTACATTCAATATTCAATTTTCCACTATAAGCTCAATCCCTTATAAAACCTTCAACTATTTAAATGCGGCTTAACTTTCTGATTTACACACATACATTCAGACTAATACAAATAAAGGTGACTGACATGCCCCACTTCCACAACGAATGTCCTTCAACTACACAACTACATACAGACATAAGTCATGCAAAATATTTACCCGCCCTCCCACACCAATTAGTCCTTGTGGAACATACGCAAAAACTGTCGAACTGTCTGCTTACTTTTTGATTTATAAAATAACTAATGCAAAATTTTTGTGCAAACAAACCAAAAAAACCGAAACAAACCAAAAATGAACAGCCAACAAGAAGCAACAAATCGACAACAACAAAAACTAATGAGCATGAAAAAAAAACAATATAATAATATATAAGCAACAAATACAATTTATATATATACTTATAAGTAGAATATATTTTATTTAAATGTATGTATGGGTTTGTGTGTAAGCAGGTTTATATGTGTGCGTGCATTCCTCTTTTGACGTAAAAAGTTGTTGTGCATTGCAATCAAAAAGTGATTCATAAAATGCATAAATTAAATCCAATACTCGCAAACATACGCACACACACATACACATACATACGCATAACTAAGTACATATGCAAAGATATATAAATATATAGAATAAAATATGCAGACATTTGTGGTGGGATACAATTTTCATAGTATCTCTAACAACTTTGACTACAACTAAGTTTTTGCGTTGGTTGAAATGCGAGCAGAAGAGGGAATAAGGAACTTTGAGATATGGGGTTGGAAAATTATTAAAAATATTTATTTTTCTAATAATGCTAGTCGAACTGCGTAGAAGGGAAGGGAGAAATATTGTAAGCTATTGAAGTAGATTGAATGAGTAAATAATGCGATTGAGTTTTGGTAGTTTTGAAGGTTTTATGCGAAAATGTAGGCAAATATTAAATTCAAGCACTACATCCTTCAACTTAATAATGAGGATGTATTACATTCACAGCTTCATCATAAAGAAGTGTCCCTGCAATGCAAAGAAGCGTTGGAGAGACTTCGTTCAAGGCAGACCATATATCTATACTGGGTTACCGTTCATAAAGGCATCGAAGGTAACGAAAAATCCGACAAGTTGGCAAAGAGGGGTACAGCACGTCGATGAATCAATGGTATAGGTCCCAGTCCGTTTGCGAGAGATCAAAAGGGACAGGTGTTGCATATGATCCAGAGAAGTGCGGGGCTACAAAATTTCTAAGATCATGTATAAATCGTACGACGTTAGACACAAAGTTGCTCAGGTCTCTAAAGAGAGAAGACTTAAGGCTTACGATGGGCATACTAACTGCACTCCTGGCCTTCTGGCGATACATGCTTATAAGTAAGACCTCGCCAGTAACAGCAGATGTGAGAAGTGCGAGCTGCAGGAAGAAATGGCTGAGCACCTTTTGGGCGGCAGAGTTGCGCGATCTCGAGTAAGCAATTAAAATAAAGTACAGAAAACGTCTAGTATTGGCCAAGAGAAGAGAAGAGAAGGGAGTTATTCTATAACATAGGTATTGGTGCCTCATAAGGGGTTTTCCGTTTGGAAGTCAAACCAATTCTGGTAACACTATGGATGTTTTTATTTACCGGCCTGTTCAACTTAAATCCCCACAAATCATATCGAATAACTTATACTAATAGAACCGGCAGACGTTGTTCTGCCTTACTTTGGTCTATCTGCATAACTTTAAAAAGCTTTTAGCTCTTATTCTCACTCCCCCTTTCCCTTATCCTTTTATCTCCCTAACTCCCGCTCCTTCTCCCTCCTTCGCTCCATTTCTCCCTTACTCTCTACCTTTGTCTTACTCTATCTCTGTATCAGTCGTTTCCTCTTTTCCCTCTTTTGGCGGCCACCGTGGTGTGATGGTAGCGTGCTCCGCCTACCACATCGGATGCCCTGGGTTCAAACCCCGGGCAAAGCAACATCAAAAATTTTAGAAATAAGTTTTTCAATTAGAAGAAAATTTTGTCTAAGCGGGATCGTCCCTCGGCAGTGTTTGGCAAGCGCTCCGGGTGTATTTCTGCCATGAAAAGCTCTCAGTGAAAACTCATCTGCCTTGCAGATGCCGTTCGGAGTCGGCATAATATCATGTAGGTCCCGTCCGGCCAATTTGTAGGGAAAATCAAGAGGAGCACGACGCAAATTGGAAGCGAATCTCGTCCTTAGATCTCTTCGGAGGTTATAGCGCCTTACATTTATTTTATTTTTTTTATTTTTTATGTTCTTGTTCTTTTCCATTCCTTATTCCTAGTCCCAGTCCCAGTGCCAGTGCCAGTCCCAGTCCAAGTCCCAGTCCCAGTGCCAGTGCCAGTCCCAGTCCCAGTGCCAGTGCCAGTGCCAGTCCCAGTCCCAGTCCCAGTGCCAGTCCCAGTCCCAGTCCCAGTCCCAGTCCCAGTCCCAGTCCTCAGTCCCAGTCCCAGTCCCAGTCCCAGTCCCAGTCCCAGTCCCAGTCCAGTCCCGTCCAGTCCCAGTCACAGTCCCAGTCTCAGTCCCAGTCCCATTCCCAGTCGCAGTCCCAGTCCAAGTCCCAGTCACAGTCCCAGTCACAGTCCCAGTCCCAGTCCCAGTCCCAGTCCCAGTCCTCAGTCCCACAGTCCCAGTCCCAGTCCCAGTCCAATTTAAGTTCCAGTCCCAACCCAGTCCTAGTCCCTATCCCAGTCCCAGTCTTTGCCTCACTGCCACTCGCACTCCCGACTTCCATTCTCTCTTACATTCCCAGTCCCACTCATTCTACCTCTTCCACTCCCATTCCAACTTCCATTCCCTCTAACACTCCCAGTTCCACTCCTTCTACCTCTCCCAACTCAATTTTCTTAGAGAGGAGATAAAGCCATTTTAAATATGTCGTGCCACCGCATACTATTAAAAAAATCGTCCCAGTCCCAGTCCCAGTCCCGCCCAGTCCCAGTCCCAGTCCCAGTCCCAACCCAGTCCTAGTCCCTATCCCAGTCCCAGTCTTTGCCTCACTGCCACTCACACTCCCGACTTCCATTCCCTCTTACACTCCCAGTCCCACTCTTCTACTCTTCCCTCCCATTCAATTCGTTTCTAACCTCCCATTCCCTCTCTACCTCTCCCAACTCAGTTTTCTTAGAGAGGAGATAAAGCCATTTTAAATATGTCGTGCCACCGCATACTATTAAAAAAATCGATACGGCTTGCTCCTCAAATATCAATAGTTTTAGCAATACAAAATCGGATTTTTGGCAATATGAAATTTATATTGCCTTGGGGTGCGACCAATTTTCCAAACATTTTTTTTCTTCTTTAAACCATGCTTGAACCATAACGAATGAAACGAAAAAAAAATTCGAAATCGGTCAAGCCGTTTTTGCGAGTTAGCGAGACTAACGCACAGCAATTCATTTTTATATTTAAGATATATTCGATCCGGAAACGAGCAACAGTTCAAACAATCCAAAAGTATAAATACTCATTTGAACCATTACGTATTATATTACATTCCAAGCTCTTAGACAGAAACAAACCAATATTTTTAAAACAAACTATGCATTGTATTTGTCGATTTTCATTTTTCTGCAAAATATTTCCAAAACAAACATTCCCATATTCGCTTTCAATTTTTTACAGCTTCCCTCTCCCTCCTATACATAAAAGTGCATTTTTAGCTAAAACAAAATGGTCTTGTAGCTACTCGATCTTCACTCACACACACTCTTTTTTTCGCTACTTTATCTCTATATTACACACACACACACCCGCATCACAAATAAGCGCGCTATCATTCTTTTCATGCAACAATTTAAACATTCATACGGTTCATTCTTTTCAGAGCTGAAAGCTTACATATATTTGTTTGTTTATTTTTTTCTTATACATTCCCTTGCCCCTATCGGAAATGTCATGTCAAGTCAGTTGTCGTTGTCGTCAGGCGCTGCTCGCAGGACAACAAAGGACATTCATTCATTGCCTGCGCGCTGTGTTACCTTTGGAATGCAAATGCGACTAAAGTTGCTGGCTTACTCGCCTTCCTGTTTCAAGCGCTCTCGCCATCTATCGTTGTCCCACAAGCGTTAGTCACATTCATACATATATGGGCTGCAACATACTATATCGAGCTGTGAGCATAAACTTCGAACTTATATACTTGTGCAATATCTCTGCGGATTATTTGCTGTAAAATAATAAAATAATAAGCAAATATGCTCCTTTTATTCCTCAACTCTTATCAAATACAGAAAAGTATGCTCCCTTTCTACTCAAATTCGCATAAATAATAAAAAAAGAGCGATATGCGGTACAAAAAAGTCAGCTTGTCAATCTTGTTGTGTCTCTTTGCCTATACACATACCTAACTTGTAGGAATTCCACCTGGCATTCACACACATACATACAAACATATTAAGCTTTTACAATCCTACTTCAGTTATATTTCCTTTTCTAATAGCCAATTGTCATCTGGGGTATTTGTACATTGTGTATACATTATTTCTATAAATTTTTTATTATTTATTGCTATTGTTGTTCTTACCATCATTTGTTACTATTGCAAATTGTATCAGTATTTGTATTTGTATTTTTTGTATTTGCTTTTCCTATTCTGTATAGATTTTTCTCAAGGGTGCACTTGATGCGGGCAAAAGTCGAATGCATTGAGTATCACATAGAGTACTTCTGTTTTTTTAAAGGACTTCGAAAATCTCGTAGATTCTTGGGAGTGCGTTTTTTTATTTATTGTTCATTTATTTTTCAATTCAAAGTAAGAATACATTTAAATAAATAAAAAATGTTGAATTTACCTCTTTGTCTTTTGTAGAAAATTGGTTTGTATACATTGAGTAATGAACCTCCTTCCCCTTCTCTCTCTCTCTCTCTACACTGCTCTCGCCTACTTTGTTCCATTTTTCTTCTAATTCTTGTACATTCCTTAGTACATTTATCTTCCACCCACTTCTACTGCAACTCTTACTCCCACACGTACTCCAACTCTCGCTCACACTCCCGCTCCAATTCTGACTCCCGCTATCACTGCCATTCCCTCTCCAACTCCTATTACAACTCACACTCCTATTCCCGTTTTCTATCGCACTCTTAATCCCACTCCCACTTCAACCCTCGCTCCTACTACAACTCTCACTCTCACTGCACCGCCAAGCACATATGGCATCTCTATATTATATTGTATATACTTCTGTTACTTTTTCACACTACGGATAGCTTTATTATATACTTGTTAATCTTAAGTTACATCCTCATCGTACTTCTTTTTATCTTGTAGATGTTTTTTTATATTTACGGAACTTTTCTATCTTTCAGATATTTTTGATATACTTTCTCTTCATTTGGTTAAATTTTTCACCTTTGGTAAAAACATGTTTATCTTTCAGATAATTTTTAATCTTTGAGATACTTTTTATATTTGATATACTGTTTTCATCCCTGTAATTTTAAATTTGAATACTTTGACAATTTGAAATGCTTTTTCATCAGTATATCAAATATTAAAAGCATCTAAAAGATAAAAAATTATCTGAAAGGTAAACATGTATCTCAAGATAAAAACAAGGTGAAAAATCGCCCAAAATTAAAGAGTATTAAAATCTAAAGTTTCAGGATTTATATCAAATTACTATTATTGTTTTTTATTTTTTTGATATGAGATACTTTTATCTGTGAAATACCAGTCTTATCCCTGAAACTTTAAATTTTAATACTTTTTAATTTTGGGCGCTTTTTCACCTTTATTTTTTTCGAAATTTTTTTTTCTTTGAGATACTTTCTGTTCTTTGGGTTGATTTTTTCATCTTTGAGATACATGTTTATTTTCGAGATAATTTTTTTTCTTTGATATACTTTTTATATCTGATATACTGTTTTCATACCTGAAATTTTAAATTCGAATACTTAGAAAATTTGAGATATATTTTTATCTAAAAAAATTTTTTTTATGTGTTGAGATACTTTTTTATCTTTGAGATACTGTTTCTAACCCTCAAACAATAAATTCGAATATTTTGAAAGTTGAATACGCTTTTTCATCTTAACGTTATTTTCTCTGATTTGAGATGCTTTTTTATCTTTTAGATAATCTGTATGTTTGAGATACTTTTTATCTATTGGGTACTGCTGGCGTGAACCCTGAATCTTTAAAATTGAATACGTTGAAAACTTGAAATACTTTTTGATCTATAAGTTACTTTTTTTTCATTTGAGATACTTTTTTTATGTCTAAGATAGCTTTTCATCTTTGAGATACAGTTTTCATCTCTGAAACTTTAAATTTAAATATATTGAAAATTTAAGATACTTTTTCATCTTTAAGTAATATTTTTCAGCTTTGAGTTACTTTTTTTTTGTCTGTAGATATTTTCTTTCGTTTTTTAATTTGAGATAAGTTTTTGACGCCTTTTAAGCAAAGTTTAAGGGAAATGGAACTGTCAGCGATCATCACCTTAAGTTTTTACCAAAGCATTTAAAACTCTTTGTTCATAGTATCACATACACAACTTTTTTTCTATATGTGAAATCGTTCAAATCCACCTTTCATAACGCACCAATCCTTTGATGAAGCGTTTGCTCTTTACCAAAAAAAAACAAGGATGGCACTTTCATTAGTGAAGTTACCTTTTTTTTCAAACATCGTGCTCACCACTCAAATGTCTACGGTGACCTCAAGTGTAAGCAATAATTACAAACGTGCGAATTGAATATAAAAATATTTATAATACATTAAATACAAAATATTTTTTTTTAAATATTAATCTTGCGACTGGCTACTTTTTGAAATTTTACAGTCACAAAAGCGCAAATCATTGATTTATTTGCAATTTTGCTTTTATCTATTATGGAAAAAGATGCCAAGATTGTGGCTACTCCTTCTTAACTCAAAAATTCGCTATTTATACCCAAAATAGACAAAGTAACCACATCAGAGTGACTCAAGTAATAACCAAAAATAAAATTATTAATAAAAAAAACAAGTAAGGAAGGCTAAAATCGGGTACAACCGAACATTACATACTCAGATGAGAACTATGGAGACAAAATAAGGGAAAATCACCATTTAGCAAAATGAACCTAGGGTAACCCTGGAATATGTTTGTATGACATTTGTATCAAATGGAAGGTATTAAAGAGTATTTTAAGAGGGAGGGGGCATTAGGTCTATAGGTGGCCGCCATTTAGGGATATCGCCGTAAAGATGGACCAGGAGTGACTCTAGAATTTGTTTGTACGATATGGGTATCAAACGAAAGGTGTTAATGAGTATTTTAAAAGGGAGTGGGCCTTAGTTCTATAGGTGGACGCCTTTTCGAGATATCGCCATAAACGTGGACCAGGGGTGACTCTAGAATTTGTTTGCGCGATATGGGTATCAAACGAAAGGTGTTAATGAGTATTTTAAAAGGGAGTGGGCCTTAATTCTATACGTGGACGCCTTTTCGAGATATCGCCATAAACGTGGACCAGGGGTGACTCTAGAATTTGTTTGTACGATATGGGTATCAAATGAATGGTGTTAATGAGTATTTTAAAAGGGTGTGGGCCTTAGTTCTATAGTGGACGCCTTTTCGAGATATCGCCATAAAGGTGGACCAGGGGCGACTCTAGAATTTGTTTGTGCGATATGGGTATCAAACGAAAGGTGTTAATGAGTATTTTAAAAGGGCGTGGGCCCTAGTTCTATAGGTGGACGCCTTTTCCAGATATTGGCATAAAGGTGGACCAGGGGCGACTCTAGAATTTGTTTGTACGATATGGGTATCAAATGAATGGTGTTAATGAGTATTTTAAAAGGGCGTGGGCCTTAGTTCTATAGGGGACGCCTTTTCGAGATATCGCCATAAAGGTGGACCAGGGGTGACTCTAGAATTTGTTTGTGCGATATGGGTATCAAACGAAAGGTGTTAATGAGTATTTAAAAGGGCGTGGGCCTTAGTTCTATAGTGGACGCCTTTTAGAGATATCGCCATAAAGGTGGACCAGGGGTGACTCTAGAATTTGTTTGTGCGATATGGGTATCAAACGAAAGGTGTTAATGAGTATTTTAAAAGGGCGTGGGCCTTAGTTCTCTAGGTGGACGCCTTTTCCAGATATTGGCATAAAGGTGGACCAGGGGCGACTCTAGAATTTGTTTGTACGATATGGGTATCAAACCAAAGGTGTTAATGAGTATTTTAAAAGGGCGTGGGCCTTAGTTCTATAGGTGGACGCCTTTTCCAGATATTGGCATAAAGGTGGACCAGGGGTGACTCTAGAATTTGTTTGTACGATATGGGTATCAAATGAATGGTGTTAATGAGTATTTTAAAAGGGCGTGGGCCTTAGTTCTATAGTGGACGCCTTTTCGAGATATCGCCATAAAGGTGGATCAGGGGTGACTCTAGAATTTGTTTGTGCGATATGGGTATCAAACGAAAGGTGTTAATGAGTATTTTAAAAGGGCGTGGGCCTTAGTTCTATAGGTGGACGCCTTTTCCAGATATTGGCATAAAGGTGGACCAGGGGCGACTCTAGAATTTGTTTGTACGATATGGGTATCAAATGAATGGTGTTAATGAGTATTTTAAAAGGGCGTGGGCCTTAGTTCTATAGTGGACGCCTTTTCGAGATATCGCCATAAAGGTGGACCAGGGGCGACTCTAGAATTTGTTAGTGCGATATGGGTATCAAATGAAAGGTGTTAATGATTATTTTAAAAGGGAGTGGTGGTAGTTGTATATGTGAAGGCGTTTTCCAGATATCGACCAAAATGTGGACCAGGGTGACCCAGAACATCATCTGTTGGATACCGCTAATTTATTTATATATGTAATACCACGAACAGTATTCCTGCCAAGATTCCAAGGGCTTATGATTTCGCCCTGCAGAACTATTTCATTTTCTTCTACTTAATATGGTAAGTGTCACACCCATTTTACAAAGTTTTTTTCTAAAGTTATATTTTGCGTCAATAAACCAATCCAATTACCATGTTTCATCCCTTTTTCGTATTTGGTATAGAATTATGGCATTTTTTCATTTTTCGTAACTTTCTATATCGAAAAAGTGGGCGTGGTCATGTCGGATTTCCATTTTTTACACCAATACAAAGTGAGTTCAGATAAGTACGTGAACTGATTTTAATAAAGATATATCAATTTTTGCTCAAGTTATCGTGTTAACGGCCGAGCGGAAGGACTTCAACCGATTTCGCCATTTTTCACAGAAATAAGTTATCGTCCTAGGTTCACAAGGATTCGTAAATTTTTGTTCGACTTATGGCATTAAAAGTATCCTAGACAAATTAAATGAAAAAGGGCGGAGGCACGCCTTTTTCGAAATTTTCTTTTATTTTTGTATTTTATTTCACCATTTCATTAGTGGAGTCGAATGTTGACATAAAATACTTATATACTGTAAAGATATAAAATTTTTTGTTAAAATTTGACTTAAAAACGTTTTTTTTTAAGTGGGCGTGGGTCGTTCTCCGATTTTGCAAATTTTTAAGCATACATATAGTAAATAATAGGAGTAACGTTCCTGCCAAATTTCATCATGATATCTGCAACGACTGCCAAATTACAGCTTGCAAAACTTTTAAATTATCTTCTTTTAAAAGTGGGCGGTGCCACGCCCATTGTGCAAAATTTTACTAATTTTATATTCTGTGTCATAAGTTCAACTTCATCGTTTCATCGCTTTATCAGTCTCTGGTAATGAATTATCGCACTTTTCTGTTTTTCGAAATTTTCGATATCGAAAAAGTGGGCGTAGTTATAGTCCGATATCGTTCATTTTAAATAGCGATCTGAGATGAGTGCCCAGGAACCTACATACCAAATTTCATCAAGATACCTCAAAATTTACTCAAGTTATCGTGTTAACGGACAGACGGACGGACGGACGGACATGGCTCAATCAAATTTTTTTCGATACTGATGATTTTGATATATGAAAGTCTATATCTATCTCGATTCCTTTATACCTGTACAACTAACCGTTATCCAATCAAAGTTAATATACCCTGTGAGCTCTGCTCAACTGAGTATAAAAACAGATAAAGCTTATGTAGCTACTTTTTTATTGTATAAAATATATTATGAATCGAACCCTTTTTTTTCTTCTCTCGGACTGACATTACAACTGATATAATGCGACAATGAATGGTTGGGTGAAAAAGAGAAGGTGCTGTGTGAGATTTTTTTGTGTGCGTTTATGGGTAACAATTTTGTATGCTGACCAGATTTTAGATACGTATGTGATATATGTACAAAGAAATATATATCCACATATATCTAATTGTATGTTGGTAAAAAATATACAGAAATTTCGTATATGAATTTCGCGCTATCAAAGAAATATACAAACTTTAGAAATCAAAAAGAAACAGTAACAAACATTCAACTGCCTCTGCTTTAGCGCTTTTCGGGTGCTACACGGCGTATGAGTAACCAAACCAATTTTTTAATATGAAACAAACGTTGCGACATACTTCGATTTGCCTCAGACTCGACCTGCAATTCGTTTTATTGCCACGACAGCGATAACCCTTTCCTTTCTTGTTGTTGTAAACTGCCTTTAGGAAGCATACAAAGTTGCTGTGGGTTGGAGAGGTAGGATGAGCGATACATTTATTTATTATAACTTTTTTGCTTTTATTTTTGGTTTTTAGCTTTTTCTGCGTCCAATTTTTTGATACGCAAATGAGTATGAGTATGAAATTTCCAAAAAGAGTATATGTAAAACGCAAATTTAAGTAGTAGTAGTAGTAGTTTATTTATTTTCTTTTAAAAATGGAATTACAAAAGTAAAAGTAAAATTAACCTGAACTAGATATAAAATAAATAAACATTTTTAGACAATAACAATAAATTTTGTTCGTCTTAATATCACTTATATCTAAACAAACATTTAGGAAAATTCGTTCGTAATAAGACTTCTATATTTAAGACAGTTATTTATATAAACGTAAAGCGAATGATAGTTACAATATTTAAGGATATTTATCACCATCTGCAGATCCAAAACTTTCTCACCAAAACAATTATACCGAATATCTTTATATATAGGACATATGCCAATGAAATGGTATGTATCTTCAACAGCATTTAGATTGCAAATAGAGCAGTTTACGGAAGCAACGTTTTTGAAAGTTCTGGCATTAAGATTTAGCAAGCCACCCCTTGCCCGGAAAATCAGACTTATGGCATACGCAGAATCCGTATCATTAAAATAGGTGGAGTCTGTAGGAATCAAGCCGGAGTAGAGGTCATGTGACCTAGACTGGCGTGCACTTTCGGTGTAGTTATCAAACTCTTTTTGAATCAATGTTTCTAGTACTATTGGAATACTAAGCTTGAGCGATGCGTGGGAGAAGTCTGACTGGGAAATCATGTTAACACTTTCGTAAATGTTTTTCCACTTTTTGACCCAGTAGGAACCTTGCCTTACTGATTCCTCTGCTACAACGCGGGGTGAGTCTGTTTGGAGTCATACTTAAACAGCGTGAAATATAAAGCATGTGTGTACGCAAAGTATGTATGAATAGGGAGCATAAACCTGATTCTAGGTGTATCATATAATTGGTGTGTTAGATGTCAGAAAGATTAACTTTTTTACAAAGAATCGCAGAAGTTTCTCTACGCATTCAAACTTATCAACAACCCTTATTTGCGCACCGTAAAACATGATGGACCTACATGCGGCGTCAAAAATTTTCATCTTTTTTGAGATATAAATGCGAGGGTTATTTATGTATTTTAACCATGTAGCATTTATAGCTGTCTTAACCTCTGCCAGTTTCTCCTCAAGGTGCTTTATATACGAAAATGTGTAGTTCAATAGAACTCCCAAGTACTTGTACTCATTAACAATTTCAATGACTTCGCTCCCGTAATTCCATTGAAAAGTAGGAGACCTGTTATATTCCCTGAAAACTATTATTTTAGATTTTGCGAGGTTAACTCTCAAGCCCCATTGCATACCGTACTCGTAAAGCTCATTTATAACTTTCTGTAAAACTTGTGCCGATTCGGCCAAAAGCACGATATCGTCGGCGTATATAAGAGCTTTTACTGTTGTGTCCGCAACCTGTATGCCGCCGGTGAGACTGTGACTTAGGTCATTTATATATATCGAGAAAAGAGTTGGACTCAGCAAGCAACCTTGTCGAACACCTTGATTGACAGTAAACGGCGCAGAAAGCACTCCATCAAACCATACCTGACTTGATGTATCTTTATAAATGAGTTGCAGAACCTCTATAATGTGGCTGGACAGACCGATATGAGCCAACGCAAAACGCAAATTTATGTCTATGCAAATACAAATAATATGTGATATACCCTTCAAAAATTACACACCCATACACACATACATATGTACATATATACACTTGCACGCATGTTTATGAGTTTGTGTGCATTTGATTGAAAAAGGATATGCGCTCATGCGGGCAACTTGAAACGCAAACGATTTGTAATTAACAAAATTGCAGTCGAACTCACCAAACAACAGCAAAGAACACATATAGATTGTAAAAGTAATCGTGGAAGGACTCACAAGTCACAAGCAACCACCAGCGCAAAGTAACAGCTTCCTATAGCGTAGAATGAATAGCTGTATGTGAGTCTGAGAAGAAGCGCAGCAGCCAACCACTTAAACACTGTGCTGTTGCAACAATTGATGATTGCCTAAGACGCTAAACCAAAGCCGCGTAATGTAGATAAGCATTGCATATCTTAAGGCGCAGGAAGTCATTCAGGTAAGCAAGTAAAAGCACGCACAAGAAGCAATGAGCGCTATTTAAAACTACAATATTAATGCACAACAAGAAAGAGCAAAGGCGCCTAACTTCTTACTAAGCTTTTGCGTGAAAATTCCTAGCGGCATTTTAGGCGTCAGCAGCAGCAGCCACATGTGCCCTTAATATTTACTTGAATACTAAAAAATCAAATAAAACAGCGTACAACAAGCAAACGTCGAAGGAATTAAAAACTCATTGGAGCACAAAAATTTTAAAATATATCTGCTGACTGGTTGACTGACTGGCTGACAAAAAAGACGGTTGCATACTTGTTGGTGGCATGTTGATGAGTTAATGTGCGGCTATACTGCGCCCAAACAACAACAAACAAGCAATGCTCTAACAAAAAAAGGGGGTTTCGAAGACAAAAGTCGTCGTGACAATGCCATTGATTTTTGTTTGCGTACACGCATGTATGATTTTTAGTGATTAAGCCTAAAAGCAGGCAACATATATTTACATATGCAAGAAAATGTAGCGTATAAAGATTATGTAAATGTATATGTGTGCATGTTGTCGCCCTTTGTTATTTGTTGTCCTTGCTACTAACACATACATATGCACAAACTCATACTGTGTAATGCATGCTACACTTATGGGTGTCCTTTTTTCCTAATACAATTGCCTTGGGTGCGCGTGACCGTAACGTGAGTTAGCAGAGCAAAAATTTATGCGAAGTAAAGGATGTTGAGAAGCCTTATGTAGATGCTGCTGTTTAATTAAGATATGTGTAAAAGTATTTTGTTGTAATCATAAACCCCCCTCTACTACACAAGCACTCAGTTATTGATGACAACATATACATACATAAAAAAGATATCTTGAATGACGCAGGAATATGTGGCCTGAAGTTAGAGACAAATTTTTGTTTATGCCGCCAGGAGTGTGCTTTGTTTAACTAATACACGCTATCGCACACACACTGGTTTCTAAACATGTGTGCGTTTAATTGTCTATAGAATTGATAATTATTGCATACATTTTAATGAAGGTCTATTCTTATGCATATACAACTTCTATGCCACCATCCTTCATACAAAATCCAAAGCAATTGTCATTAACTCTTTCTCAGTTATTGCCAACGTCCCCCGCTTCCCAACTTCACTGTGCACTCATTTGTCATTTATTTTGTTATCATGATTACGAAATGTCGATTGTGGAATGCGTACACACTTAATGCAAGCGCAAAGTGTGGGTATAAACACCCCAAAGTAGGCAATGAAAATGGAAGCTTTTCGAAAATGATATAGCAAATAAATGTGTGATTAGTTAGAGTGATAAGTAGAATATGAGTGGCAGTGGAAGTATGCAACAACTTTTAATAAGTTCACTTCCAATGCCTAAAAGTAGGCAATGAAATTAGAAATTTTGTATTCGCTTTTTAATCACTAATATAAATTAAATCATACATTAAATTCATTGGGTGTGGAAAAGGGATTAATTTGAAATACGAAAATTCGGACCGAAATACCGTATTTTATATGCCTAAAAGTATGCAAGTTAATTCGAAATTGTTCTCATATGACATCTGAGTATTGAGCGAAAAGCAAAGTAAATTTTGTTTGATAAAACCCAAATCGTTTGTGTATACTTTATTAATTTTACCTTTGAAGAATTTGCACGAATTTTTGCTGAAATCAGCTGATTATTTGAACAGCACAAAAGTACGCGGCATATCAAATACAACTTATTCATTGATATAAAATATCATCAAACTATCAAACTAGCCGTGGCAACTGCCTCCTATGCAAAATAGTTAAAATCCCTTGCTTTTTACACAGTCTTAACCTGCTTAAATCCAAATACGCCTTAAAGTATGCAACATCAAAACGGTGGACTAAGCTTGTAGCCAGGGAAAGCAAAAGAAGCTGCACTTAGCTTTAAAAAAATAAACGAATAGTTCACAAACTATGCATAACTGCACAGACTTCGTTTATGAAGCAACTATAATGCCTTGAAAAGACAACAACACATATATTTCATACGAACATACAGCGACACTAGCCAGCCAATCAGTTAAAGTTGAAACTACACAAAGTCAAACTTTGTTTGATGAAATATAATTATAAAGGTACATTTGTAGTATCACACACACACATATATCCACACATCCATACATAAGCATGCTGGAAAATGCTGTCCTTATAGCGAGCTGTTTTAAACTGACAAATACAAAGTGCTGTTGAATATGAAAATTTTTAACAAAACACTTTTCTATTTTTTAGCAAATATTCGACACTACACCGAAAATCACATAAACCTACATTGTATATTTGTAATAAAAGTATTCAGCTTAGCGCCTGAAAGGCTGCTACAACTCCACTACATATTCATATGCGATATTATATTGAGAAGCAGTGGCAGCTGTAGTTTCTCTTGATGTTGTTTTTGCTGGAATTATTTTATAAATATTTACCCTTTTGAGGTTTCGCTTTGTATGTATGTGTGCAACAAGTTCGAGTTATAATATTTTTGGCAGCTTCACATCTATATATGTAGGTATGTATATACAAACATACATATCAACGAATCGTCTTGAGTGTCGATGTTCGTTAATAAAATATCCCTTCTGCGCTCAGCGTCTATTAAGAAGGGTTGTAAATTCAATCCAAGTTGATTTATTGTTTTAATATTACAAAACGTGAAATACTATCGGACAGAAACCGTTCCAGTGGAAAGCTGATAGATGAATGTGGCGAGTTTATATGATAGTGTGTACTAATAATACTAACAGAATTTGTTTTATATGGAGTTAGATTGATAAGGAATAAATTGAAGCGGATGTTAGTGATGTTTGATGCAAGTTGATATAAGACAAGCAGGCAAATATTGGCAGTTTCTTACACATACATATGAGTGACAGGAAAATCATATTTCATTTAGTTATTCTATTGTTTTTGTTTCTTTGTTTTTTAAAGTAAGGTTAGGTTGAACTGGCCGGTCCATGAGGGCCTCACATACACTGATTAAGTCAGTAGTGTTACAAGAAGTTTTTTAACGACAAAACTGAAAAACCCCTATCAAAAACCAGGACCTATGTTATAAAATAACTCCGTTCTCTTGGCAAATACTAGAGGATTCCTAGGACTTATGGCACTTCCTGTTCTAGATCTGACAGCTGTATCACTCCTAATAGCTGGAGCCTTTGCCTGGCAAGTGCAAGGTATGAGCACAGCAACATGCTCGATCGTTTTCCTCCTCCAACCCGCACTTCCTATATCTGCTATCACTGACCAAGTCTAATTTAAAGGCATGTGACGCCAGAAGGCAGTGTCTAGTCAGAATACCCGTCATGAGTCTACAGTCCCCTCTTTTTAATGGTAGAAGCAACTTTGTTAGTCTAAGGTTGTAAGACCTACACATAATCTTCGAAACTTTACAGCCCCGCGCTTGAACCCACGCCTTTCCCGCTTGGTCGATCATGTGCACCTCTCGCCATCACTTAATCTCGCCCAGTCTATTTGGGACGTCTACGGGGAGCTTCAAGGGATGCGCCCTTTTTAGCTAGTTCGTCCGCTTTTTCATTCCCATCTCTTCCCATATGCCCTGGGACCCAATATAGATGTAGTCTTCTCCCTGTCCCGATTCTCTCCAGAGACTGCTTACACTCTAACATGCAATTTAGATGCTGCTCCATGCGAGATTATTGCCTTAAATGCTGCTTGACTGTCAATATAAAAGCTAACACGGTTGCAGCTTAAGCTATTCTCTTCCAGGGTTTCTACAGCTTTGGCTACGGCTAATATTTCCGCTTGGAAAATGCTACAGTAATTCGGCAGCCTGTAGGATCTGCTTATTTCCGGATCAGCACAGTATACCGCAGATCCTACTCCTTCCACTACTTTGGAACCATCTGTGTACACATGTATCGCCTCGTCCGCTATTTGCGTACCCTTGCGCCAACCGTCGACCTCTATTGTTGCCTTAAAATCTCCCTCGAAGCGCAGATAGGGAATCAGGTAGTCTGTTCGTCTTGCGATTGATGACGGTATACTACTATGGCCATATGTCGGCGCTCAAGCTGCCCCGAGGCACGAGCCTGGTTGCGGTTGTTAATGCTATGTTCTTTGCTACCAGGTCTACAGGTGGAATGTGCAGAATGGCATACAGCGCAGCCGTCGGGGGTTGGTTTCAGGGCTCCGTAATGCTAAGCATCGATAGTCTGCATACCCCCTCCAATTTTTTGAGGTATGTTGTTTTTTGTGTGGCTTTCCCACCAAACAAAAACTCCATAGTATAGAATAGGGCTTACAATCGCGATAAGGCCCACGTACACCCCAGCATTCTTCTACATCATAGAGTGCCGTTGAGGCCTTCTTCACCCTCTCCTCTACGTTGAGCTTCCATGACAGCTTACTGTCTAGGATGATTCCTAGATATTTTGTGCAAAGGTTTCTCCTGCAAGGTCACCCCTGCTAACTTCGGTGCTGGTCCTGGGACCTTGTACCTCTTTGTAAACAACACCATATCCATCTTCTCCGCATTGACTTTCAACCCGACATTAGATGCCCAGGTATGAATATCACGAAGCGCCCGATCCATCAAAGAACTAATCGTTGGAAGGCACTTTCCGCTTATGACAATTGCAAGGTAAAGCTTATAATCAATTTTAGAGAGCGTGTATGAAACTTCAAATTGTCAATTACTCAATTATTCTTGGTAAATATGACAGGATTTCGTAGAACAAATACAAATTTTAAATCCTTAACTTTTGCAAACAGCGTTATGAAGCATTGCTGAAACTTTGGTGTCGTTAAAGCGATGATTCTCGCTTAATAAAATAAAGTTGCTCACATTTGGGAAACATAGAGACACTGAAACACTATTTTCTAGCGTTGGTGAAACGTTGGTGTACTTTAAACTGTAGTCAACACCAAAATTCTTGCTCATACTAACAAATTTGTTAAAAACTCATTAAATTGTAGATTCGGAGTACTATTTTCAAGTGTTGGTGAAACATTGGTGTAGTTTAAACTGAATTAAACGTCATATTTCTCGCTTAATCCAAAAAAGTTGTTGATTACAGAGACATAGGCACTATTTTTCAGCGTTGGCGAAGCGTTGTTGAAACGTTGGTGTACTTCAAACTGTGGCAAATACTAAAATTCCAGAGTTTCACATGAATATAAAGAACAAGCTTTGCACAAGGCAAATTATTTAATTTAAAGCAATTTCTGCAAGCGTTAGTGCAAAACAGATGGTGTTTAAAGTTAAAGATTTTACGCATTGTATTTTTAGAAACTTCAGACGGGTTGGAAATTAAGTCACTTTTACAACTTCAATCGATTTTAAAAAAACATTCCTACACAACGTTGGTGAAACATTGGTGTATTTAAAACTCGATTTAATGCCAGTTTTCACTTTGCGTATAAAAATTAATGTTAAGAGGAAAATTTATTGGATTTAAGCCAATTTCTGCAACTGCTGGTGAAACGTTGGTGAATTATAAAGAGTATTTAATATGAAAAAATTACGCATACCGAATTTTTATCAACTTTAGACAACATAACTGAAACATTGGTGTACCTTTAACCCTGGATGATGAAATATTTATTTGAAAAAAAACATTCTAGCAGAACGTTGGTGAAACATTGGTGTACTTGAAACTTAATTTAAACCTAGTTTTTAGCGTGCTTGTAGAGTAAAAAGCTTAGTGCAGGGAAAAATATTGGGTTCCAGGCTATTTCTGTAAGTGTTGGTGAAGCGTTGGTGTATTAAAAACGGTATTTACACCAAAAAATTTTGCGTATAGCATTTTTACCAACCTCAGACAACAAAACTGTAACATTGATGTTTCTTCGACAATTTGTGTACACAACGTTGATGAAATATTGGAGTACTTAAAATGCGTCAAAAACGATCTAAGCAATTACTAGCTCTTATTTGGCAATGTTAAACAATTTAATCGCTGTTACGCGTAAAACAGCGCTCATCCAACGACTTACAACACATGCAACGCATAATCTCAACAATCGCATAATCAACAATGGGAGGAATAAAAAACTTTTTAAATTCAAAAAATCAATAGCTGTGGACAAAGTTTGACTGTTTGCTGCTGAATGCTAACTAAATAGTCCAATTGTTTGCCTTAATTTCGTTTACAAATCAAAGTCAACCCTTTGCGTGTGCAAAGGCTTCAGCTGTAGCAGTAAAGACTTCTACTCATCACTCAAGCTCTACCACAAGTTGGCGATTTCGCCCTCTGTTATGTCTTCGTATTGACAATAGCAACATTGGCCAAAAATCGAATATCAACCACCCTTAACAAAAACAAAGTGATTGGTGTCGCCTCAGCTACGAAAATTTTAATTACAAAACTTTTAATCCAACTGTTGGCAATAACAAAAACAACTAGCTAAAGAAATTATAAATTGACAACAAGTTAAATATGACTAACAATAACAACAACAAAAAGAAAAAGTACAAATATTATTAGCGAGTAACAATCAATGGATTTTCGTATTGCCACAACAACCCCTTTTGTGTACTTTGACGTACAACAATAACAACAAACACAATACGTAGTCAGTGAAAATCAACATTTTATATAATTTTGTCATATTAGCAACAATTGTTGTATAATTTAAAGTTCGATGAGTGAACAACAATGAATGCTACATACATATATATCTTCTTTATTCTCAGACGACAGTTGATCAATTCAGGTTGAAAGCACTTGTGAATGGGCGTGTACAGAGGAGGACAAGTGGGGCTATTGACCCACCTTAAAGGGCACTTCTACTCCCTGCCGTAAAGTGCTTTCGATAAAGATTGGTGATTACTTGGTTTCACTTTCGATTGACAATTTTTACCCACATATTTCCTCAAACCTCCCTTGACTGAATTCTGACAACACCACTGTATTTAATAAATTTGAATGCTTACTAAATAGGTAATTTCGAAATCAAAAAGCAATACAATGCTCTTCGTACAACCCCATGATTCGGGAAGAAGAACTTAGCAAAGCAAAATCGATGAGCAAAAATTCACAATACGAAATTCGACAAACCCTTTTTAATTTTGTATTATTTTGATTTCTAATGGATGGTAGCAGAGAGAATGATATGGGGGCCTCTTGTGGCTGAATCGTATGTATGTCTCTTGAGTAACTAAAGCGAAAATGAATGAAGACTTGCAATGCAGAAAAATACGAAATGGAAAAGAAGAGTTAATTTGAGAGTAAAGTGAAGTGAGTACTATTTTTTGGGATGCTTAGCGCGTTGCTTTGACTGTTGATAAAATGGAAAAAGGAAATTTGCGGCTAAAGCGGCGACAGCCGACAGGTGTGGGTCGCTACATGGGTGGTTGGCAGTCGTCGTCGTCGTAGTCCTTGCAGCGCGTAATGAAGTGAAGACAAATGGATTGAGTTATGCGGGCACAACCACCATAAAGGGTGGTAGTAGTGCTTAAAATTGGCTGATAGTGGAATGAGTGATGCGCGAGGATGACTTCACGTGGAAGTAGAGAGAGAGAGAGAGAGGAGATGGCATTGGCAGCAATATCTCATTGTATATGAAAATGTGCCACAACACTTGGCTTATTGTAGTATTGTCTTCGCAGTAGCTCAATAAAAGAATAAATTTTACTTTGAATCATTTCATTAATTAATGCACGTTCGAAATGTATTGAATACTATTTATACATACATAGCATACTTTTGGGGGTGCAAATAAATCGATGCTGCAATGAATTGGTGGAGACAATGAAGATGTTGTATTTAGAAGATTTATTGGCGTTTTTTGGTGAATTTGAAACGCGTGCTGCACACTTTTATAAGGCAATTTTAAAGAGTTAAAAAAACAGAATTTAAGCTTGTTTCAATTTTGAGTTATTGGCGGAAGTTGTGGCACCGTTGGTGAAACGTTGATGTACCATTGGTGTACTTGAAAATTCCAAATTTAAAGCTGAACAGGTTGGAAATTAGTAACGAGCGCTAGTAGAGCTGAAATGTATTGAACTTTCATCTTAAGACGTCGTTTTTAAAACGTTGGTGTACTTGGAAAATAAAACTATGTGTGCATTCATTGATAAAACCATTACAATAACTATAATAATATAATTAATATCAGAAAAGTGATTTGAGACATATTAGGCTAGTTTAATGTTTTTGCGACACCAAAAGCGAAGTGTTGGTGTAATTTGAAATACAAAATTTTGCCAATGGAAATTTATTTAGCATTGGTGCACTTGAGAATCAGAAAGCTGAAAATTTTTTTTTGAATTGTAATTAAAATAAATTTCCACTGATTTTTCGTGTAATAGACATTATTTATGAAACGTTGGTGTACTTTATAATATAACTTTTCGATTTTCAAAGGCGTTTTAAAACTAAAATTTTTTTCTGTAATATCAATAACTAAAAATTTTAAGTAATGTGAAATAAGATTGTGTGCTAGTTAGATACTGTAGCTTGGAGCATCGTTGGTGAACGTTGTGTATTTTGAGAACAAAAATTTTGCACTTGAAGGAAATTTCAGATTGCGGTAAAATTAACAATTGCAAACAATATGCATTTGAAACTGATCTTTTGAGTAAGCACACCATTGGTGAAAACGTTGGTGTATTAAATTCAGCTCTTCACAGCAGTTGCAAGTGTAGGTATGTAAAAAAATGTTACAAGTGTCAATTTAAAGGGACTTTTGTTTTTTTGTCACATTAGTGAAACGTTGGTGTATACGCTCTTTAGAAATTTTAAATTTAATAGATCGATTTTCTTGAGTTTAAACAAGTAAAGCTTAAAAATATTATTACAGAATACAAGTACTCTTTGAAATCAATGTTTCATACTATTGTTGAACTGTTGGTGTATTTATAATTTCTTTTTGCACGCTAGAAAATTACATAAATTTGTACATACATAAAACTGCGCTAATTTCAACTATTTCAGTAAGTTTATAAGCGCATTTGCGTAAAAAAAGCAAAATTTTTCACGAGAATAATGTTGGTGTAACGTTGGTGTAGCCAAATATGCTGCTTTTATACGCACAAAATGTTTTTAAGTAAAATAAAAGTTAATATAAAGTTAGATATCTAATATAATGTGACAAGTAACATTGAAATTTTAACATGTTTGTACAATATATAAAAACAAAGGTGGCGAAGCATTGGTGTATGAAAAATAAGCAAATATTGTAAAGGCGCGTTAATGTAGCGGTAGATAATGAAAAGTTTAGAAATTACAACACTCGTAAAGCAGTTGAGTCATCATTGGTGTAACGTTGGTGTACCCGAAATAATTTTTTTGGCAATAAAATAATGTTTTGCCAATACAAATGTTAAATGAAAGTCAATTCATAAAAATATTTCCAAATATTTTGCAATTCAATTGAGTTTTGTAAAACGTTGGTGAAACATTGTTGGATGAAAATGGGCACAAATTGTGTATATAAGAAGCAATGGAGTGAGTTTCGTTGGTGAAACGTTGGTGTAACGAAGATTCATATTTTTCAAAATTTGTTTCAGCTTTTGAAGAAACAAAATCTTTTAATGGCAGTGAATTTGAAAACAACACTCATAGATTTATCATTTTTGCTTAATCTAATGTCGTAAAAATATTGGTGATACGCAGCTTTTACCAAGTATTACTTTTGTTTTTTTTTATATTCACAAATAACTTTTCTGTGTATACCAATGTTACACCAATGCTGTTGACAAGGCCTAAAAACTGTAATTTTGCTGCATGTCAAATATGCTTATTTCAAAATCAATAAATAAATCAGCACTGCTAAAGTTACAACTAACTTTCGATACAATCACAAAAACAAAAAAGTTGAAAACAACAACAATTCTATAAACCTAGCATTTATAGACAAATGACAAATCTATTAAAACAAAGTAAATAACAGACACACAGCCAGCGTAAAAATAAGCCATTCATGTGTGTATTTGTTGTCTTTTTGCATGCATGCAACAGTCAACTTTGGCAAAAATAGCAAAATATCAATAAAGAAACAACAACAACAACAGTTAGTAGTCGCTAAAGTACCAAGTATTAATATATGCGCGTATGCGATTTTTCGCGTGTCAGTAACACATTAGTTAGACGTCGCCACACTGAAAAAACCAATAATCACGCATGTCCACAACTGTTTACAATTGTACAAATACATATGTACATAGTACTTAACTAGCAAGCGAACTAGAAGAAGTAAGGAAGGCTAAGTCGGGTGCTAACCGAACACTACATACTCAGCTGAGAGCTATGGAGACCAAAATAGGGAAATCACCATGTAGGAAAATGACCTAGGGTAACCCTGGAATGTGTTGTTTGTACGATATGTTCAATGAAAGGTGTAATGAATATTTTAAAGGGCGTGGGCTTAGTTCTATAGGTGGACGCCTTTTTCGAGATATCGCCATAAAGGTGGACCAGGGGTGACTCTAGAATTTGTTTGTACGATATGGGTATCAAATGAAGGTGTTAATGAGTATTTTTAAAAGGGAGTGGGCCTTAGTTCTATAGGTGGACGCCTTTTCGAGATATCGCCATAAAGGTGGACCAGGGGTGACTCTAGAATTTGTTTGTACGATATGGGTATCAAATGAAAGGTGTTAATGAGTATTTTAAAAGGGAGTGGGCCTTAGTTCTATAGGTGGACGCATTTTCGAGATATCGCATAAAGGTGGACCAGGGGTGACTCTAGAATTTGTTTGTACGATATGGGTATCAAATGAAAGGTGTTAATGAGTATTTTAAAGGGAGTGGGCCTTAGTTCTATAGGTGGACGCCTTTTCGAGATATCGCCATAAAGGTGGACCAGGGGTGACTCTAGAATTTGTTTGTACGATATGGGTATCAAATGAAAGGTGTTAATGAGTATTTTAAAAGGGGAGTGGGCCTTAGTTCTATAGGTGGACGCCTTTTCGAGATATCGCCATAAAGGTGGACCAGGGGTGACTCTAGAATTTGTTTGTACGATATGGGTATCAAATGAAAGGTGTTAATGAGTATTTTAAAAGGGAGTGGGCCTTAGTTCTATAGGTGGACGCCTTTTCGAGATATCGCCATAAAGGTGGACCAGGGGTGACTCTAGAATGCTGTTTGTACGATATGGGTATCAAATGAAAGGTGTTAATGAGTATTTTAAAAGGGAGTGGGCCTTAGTTCTATAGGTGGACGCCTTTTCGAGATATCGCCATAAAGGTGGACCAGGGGTGACTCTAGAATTTGTTTGTACGATATGGGTATCAATGAAAGGTGTTAATGAGTATTTTAAAAGGGAGTGGGCCTTAGTTCTATAGGGTGGACGCCTTTTCGAGATATCGCCATAAAGGTGGACCAGGGGTGACTCTAGAATTTGTTTGTACGATATGGGTATCAATGAAAGGTGTTAATGAGTATTTTAAAAGGGAGTGGGCCTTAGTTCTATAGGTGGACGCCTTTTCGAGATATCGCCATAAAGGTGGACCAGGGATGACTCTAGAATGCGTTTTTACAATATGAGTATCAAACGAAAGGTGTTAATGAGTATTTTAAAAGGGAGTGGGCCTTAGTTCTATGGGTGGACGGCTTTTCGAAATATCGATATAAAGGTGGACCAGGGGTGACTCTAGAATTTGTTTGTACGATATGGGTATCAAATGAAAGGTGTTAATGAGTATTTTAAAAGGGAGTGGGCCTTAGTTCTATATGTGGACGCCTTTTCGAGATTGACAAAATGTGGACCAGGGTGACCCAGAACAGCATCTGTCTGGGTACCGCTAATTTAATTATATATGTAATACCACGAACAGTATTCCTGCCATGATTCCAAGGGCTTTCGATTTCGCCCTGCAGAACTTTTTCATTTTCTTCTACTTAATATGGTAGGTGTCACACCCATTTTACAAAGTTTTTTTCTAAAGTTATATTTTGCGTCAATAAACCAATGCAATTACCATGTTTCATCCCTTTTTTCGTATTTGGTATAGAATTATGGCATTTTTTTTCATTTTTCGTAATTTTCGAAATCGAAAAAGTGGGTGGTCATAGCGGATTTCGGCATTTTTTATACAATACAAAGTGTGTTCAGATAATTATGTGAACTGAGTTTAGTAAAGATATATCGATTTTTTGCTCAAGTTATCGTGTTAACGGCCATGCGGAAGGACAGACGATCTACTGTGTATAAAAACTGGATGTGGCTTCAACCGATTTCGCCCTTTTTCACAGAAAACAGTTATCGTCCTAGAATCTAAACGCCTACCAAATTTCGCAAGGATTGGTGAATATTTGTTCGACTTATGGCATTAAATGTATCCTAGACAAATCAAATGAAAAAGGGCGGAGCCACGCCCATTTTGAAATTTTCTTTTGTTTTTGTATTTTGTTGCACCATATCATTAATGGAGTTGAATGTTGACATAATTTACTTATATACTGCAAAGATATTAAATTTTTTGTAAAAATTTCACTTTACAAAAAAATTTTTTTAAGTGGGCGTGGTCGTTCTCCGATTTTGCTAATTTTTATTAAGCATACATATAGTAATACAAGTAACGTTCCTGCCAAATTTAATCATGATATCTTCAACGACTGCCAAATTACAGCTTGCAAAACTTCCAAATTACCTTCTTTTAAAAGTGGGCGTTGCCACGCCCATTGTCCAAAATTTTACTTATTTTCAATCCTGCGTCATAAATTCAACCACCTACCAAGTTTCATCGCTTTATCCGTCTTTGGTAATGAATTATCGCACTTTTTCTATTTTTCGAAATTTTCGATATCGAAAAAGTGGGCGTGGTTATAGTCCGATATCGTTCATTTTAAATAGCGATCTGAGATGAGTGCCGAGGAACCTACATACCAAATTTCGTCAAGATACCTCAAAATTTACTCAAGTTATCGTGTTAACGGACGGACGGACGGACGGACATGGCTCAATCAAATTTTGTTTCGATACTGATGATTTTGATATATGGAAGTCTATATCTATCTCGATTCCTTTATACCTGTACAACCAACCGTTATCCAATCAAAGTTAATATACTCTGTGAGCTCTGCTCAACTGAGTATAAAAATAAATATTTATTAAAGTGAATGGATTGCAAATATACATAAAAGCGATTGTGTGGAAGGATTGTGGAGTGTTTGTATTTTGTTTTTGTAAAAATATTTCAGTGTATTGACGTCTCCAAATGCTAATGTATGCCAAAAATCCCAAAGCAAACTAATCGCTTTGTATTAGTTTACTTATATATGCATAAATGCCTGTAACCCTTTAGAAAACTCAACTAACTATAAGCTAACTAGCTTATAACTAGTTTCTTTACAACTAGCTATAAACTAATTGCTTTAAAAGCAATGTGAGTATGTGAGTATGTAGCAAAGTGAGTATGAACATTAGTACCCAAATCCAAAACGTGGGTAACCGTAGCCGTAACCATAACCGAACCCTCAACCCTAACCCTAATCGTAACCGTAACCGTAACCAAAAATGTCTCCGTAACCATGATCGAAACCTTGACATAACCTTAACAATTCCCTTAACTCAAAAAGTCACCGCAAGCTTAGCTTTAACCGTAGCCATAGCCATAACCGTAACCGTAACAGTCACCGTACCTATAACCGTAAGGGTACGAACAGAGTGAGCGCTGATGCGGAGCGGAGCCGAGCCGAGCTTATTTCCATGCGAGAAGAAAATTTGTATATAATAAGTGAATGCGAGAATCAGTGCTGAAATTCTGTTTATTCCATGTGTTATGCCATTTAGTCTTGTTGTTCATTTGTGTTTATAAAATTGCTGTACACGGTAATGGATTCATCCGATGAAGAGTATTTTGCTTCTCTATAACACAAAAGAATTTGGAAAACATCCAATTACATTAAAAAAAATGTTCACTTATTATCCATCTTTAGTAACCATCGCCACAAAACAATGCGATATTGACAAAAGTTTAAATAACTCGCGCAATATTCACTTGTTCACGAGAAAAGCGAGGGCCGAACCTGTTTTATTACAGTCAAAAAACGGTATGACGAACACAGTAATAACAACACAAGGGTAATTGCTGATCTGTCCCGTCTTCTCATTAATTATCAAAATGTTCGTGGTTTACGATCAAAACTTGTTCCATTCTTCCTTAATTCTTTCAACTTTTCTGCACAAGTTGTAGCTTTTACGGAGACCTGGCTAAAGCCTGATAATTACAATTCTGAGGTTTTTTCAAATAAATATGCTGTTTATAGGCGTGATCGCATCTCTAGAGCGGGAGGTGTCCTTATTGCTGTTGAATCTAACCTATCGTCTGAGTTGATTTCGCTGGACAATATCTCTCATATCGAATTCATAGCAGTTAGGCTTTCATTCGGTAGCTATAGCGTAATTGTTTGCTGTTCGTATATACCACCTCGTTCGGATATGGATGTTTATGCTAGTCATAGATCGGCCATCTGTGATTTGCATTCGCAGTTGGGAGATAACGATCGACTTGTTGTTGTTGGTGACTTTAACTTGCCAGCAGTTAGTTGGGTTAATATAAGTGATTCAAACTTTTTAACTCCCACTGCTCAACATGAGTTTCTCAATTGCTTGTTAGACTCATCTCTTTTACAGATTAACAATGTTCCAAATAGTGGAAATAAAATGCTGGATTTAGTATTTGTGGATGGCTCGGTGGGTACTGTCCTTACGCAAATACCATCTTTATCCCTTCCAGAAGACCCTATTCACCCTACGCTAGAGATATCACTTGATATCAGCCTACCCCGTAGGATTCAAGTACAGTCTCGTCCCCGATCTAGATGCTGCTACAAAGCGAATTTCATTATGCTCAATGATCTGTTGGCTTCCCATGATTGGTCGGATCTCTATGCTTGCACTGATGTCGATTCGGCTATCTCTATATTTTACAGTACGCTTGATAGCTTCTTTGATACCTGCATTCCTACTCGCTATACCCTATGTTCGAATAAGCCCCCTTGGTTTTCAAGGCAACTTATCAGACTTAATAACATCAAATCTAGGCTTTATAAGAGGTTCAAGAAATCTGGAGCATCTGCTGACCTCTCTAAATATCTAATAGCTCGTTCTAAATTTCACCGTCTTAATCAGCTTTGTTATAAAAATTACTTGAGTTGTTGTAAAGCCCAATTTTTTAGAAATCCAAAAAAGTTTTACAGTTTCGTAAATTCAAAGCGGAAAACTTCTGGGTATCCTTCCTCATTAACCTTTGGAGGTCAAAAAGCTTGCACTGATGACGACGTTGCTGAACTATTTTCTGAGTTCTTTAAGTCCACGTATTCATCCAGTGGTTTTCATTCTGGTCAATATCCCTATCGCTTAGATAGCTCGAATTACATTAGGAATCCTGCTATTGATGGTAATATTGTTCTTCAGAGTCTTCAATCTTTGAAGCCCACCTTTTCTCCGGGACCGGGCGGTGTTCCTAGTTGCGTGCTTAGGTACTGCGCCGAAAACATGTATGAGCCTATTTTAAAATTATTTGAGCTATCTCTGGGATCTGCGTCATTCCCGGCAATTTGGAAACAGTCTTTTATTATACCCCTACATAAAAAAGGTAGTAGGTCAAAAGTTGAAAACTACAGGGGTATTGCTAAACTTTCAGTCATTCCTAAAGTCTTTGAACAGATTGTCACCAATCAACTGCAATATCAGTGTTCTAGTCTTTTATCTCCATGCCAACACGGTTTTATTCGTCAAAGGTCAACCACTACAAATTTGCTTGTATTCACCTCTATAGTTATGGAAGGATTTTTAGCGAACAAGCAAACGGATGTCATCTACACGGACTTCAGCAAAGCATTTGATACCGTCAACCACGAGTTGCTTATTCATAAGCTTGATTTACCGGGCTTTCCGTTTCACCTATTAATGTGGCTGAAAAGCTATCTTTCTAACCGGACCCAAAAAGTCCTGTTCAAGTGCAATCTGTCGGAATCGTTCGGAGTTTCCTCCGACGTACCCCAGGGAAGTCATCTAGGCCCTTTGCTCTTTGCCCTTTTCATTAATGACTTGCCACTGACAATATTATATTCCCATACTATAATGTATGCGGATGATGTAAAACTTTGCTACACTTACTGTCCTACCGATTTGAGTTTCTTGGATCTTTTTCAGGCCGACTTGGACTCGTTCCAATGTTGGTGCACAACAAATTTATTAGCTTTAAATTGCTCTAAATGTAAGCATATGACATTTCACCGAGTGAAGCCAGCATTGAAATCTTATGTAATAGATGGTACGCCTTTGGAGCGTATATCTATTGCAAATGATCTAGGTGTCCTTTTTGATCCGAAATTGAATTTTAACATTCATATTTCATCTATAGCCAACAAAGCGTTGGGTTTACTTGGATTTGTTAAAAGATGGGCTAAAGAGTTCGATGATCCGTACCTCACTAAGGTTCTTTACACATCGCTGGTTCGTCCAATACTCGAGTATTGCTCATGCGTTTGGTCCCCTGTTTCTCAAAAGCATTTAAAGCGTCTTGAGTCAGTTCAAAAGCAATTTTTGATATTTGCATTGCGCGGTCTTAATTGGGACTCAAGTCTCCACCTTCCTCCATACAGAAGTAGACTTCTTCTTATTAACTTACCCACTCTGGAAAATCGGAGAATATTACTGGGGGTATTGTTCATCCATAAGCTCGTTATTGGAGAAATTGATTCCGCGGACCTCCTCAGCCGCTTGTTTTTTGCGGTTCCCCCTAGAGTATCCAGACACTACGTTCCTTTCTATTTACCCCTTTGTCGACGAAACTTTGCTAAAAATAATCCTCTTCTTATCTGGTGCGCGCACTACAATGACTAGTATAGCTGCATCAGTCTTAAATGTACTTTTGCCACTATACGTAATGCAATACTTGCCTATCTAATTTAAGAGATACAAGCTAATTTAATTTGCCGGCATTTTATTCCTTTGAGTTGTATATTTATGTATCTTTTATATTATGCAGTCGACCATAGTTTGTCGTCGACTTTAAATAATAAATAAATAAATAAATAAGACACGACTGTTTAAACCGTATAAAAAATTGCGATAGCCACCTCGGGATTTGACACCTGTCGCATATTGTAGATTGCACGCCATGTATGATCTTTATCCACCTTCCTTTCCTTTCAAAGAAATGGTTGCCATTGATATCCTTTGCTTGTTTACTAAGTTCTGAATCGGGCGATTCTCCGTTGTTCGTTCGTAAAGCTCATACAGCTCATATTCACCATTTGAATAGAAGTGAAATCTCACTACAGGACAAAGGAAGAGGCAAAGCTACTCCTCTTCTTTCTCACTCTCACAGCTTGAACAGCGGGAGCTTTCGAGTACGCCGTATTTCAAGCGTCGATAAATATGTAGGCACCATTGTTTCGTAGGTTTGGAGAGTGGGATTTGACTACCAGTAGCCTTGAAGTGCCGTTTTGATAGAACAACTCGTAAACTAACCAAAGGAAGCTGACTAAATATTTAAAATTCCATCCCAGAGTTCCTATAGGATATCGTATTTCGTCAGAAATATGTGCCGAAGGGGCCATGATCACCTTTGCAATTTCTAGAGTAAATTCGTGCAGATTCGAAATAAGAATATCAAAGATAAGAAAAACAATTGCGTAGCACATCTCTAGAATATCTTACCTAACTTCATGTAAACATTGCTGAACATAGAGGATGACTGCTCTATTCTAACCTGGCCTTAAGGCTTCACAATAATTGCCTTTGACCATAGCAACTTCGTTACCCTATCAGTGCATTCTTGGATTTTCGTCACGAGATTAGACAAAGGTATCCACAACAGATTTTTCCAACTCCGAACTGAAATTACATCGAAATTTCGATAATAACCATTGAAAAAAGTTTCACGCGGTTTTAAAATCAAATTGAAATTCAAAGTAATTTTTTTTTCGAAAAAAAAGTTAAACGATCTTTGAAAATATGTATAAAGTTTAAAAATGCGTGTCCTTACTATTTCTAAAACTTCTTCTAATGCATGTGTGGACTTTTCCGCAAAAATCTAATTTGGTATAAGTTTTCATGTGTCTAGAATAATTTTTGTCTGAACCAATACTTGATTATTTAACCATTGAGGCTCATACACAAAAAAAATTTGAAAATAATAAAAAAAAACTCCATCACTCCCTTCTCAATCCACCACTTTCAAACGTGATTGCCATGTAAGTTTTAGAAATATGAAAGTTATAAATATAGCAATAAATAATAAAATAAAATAATTAATGTAAAATAAAATATGAAAATTCACACACAACAGCAATCAAGCTGACAGACCTATAATGTATCTTTGTATGTGTAGAAGGAAGTAAATATCAAAAAGTTTCAAACTCGTATGTAAGGGCACGCAATTTATCAAAATTCCTGCTACAAATACGCTCATACCACTCCCTAATGAACGAAAACACACACATATTTATGCGATAAAATTTTATTTGTTAACTGTACTTAGTTTGTATGTAAAAAAAAGGGTTAAAAAGTTGTGTGCGTCAAAGTCTCAAGTATTTGAGTAGACAACAACGACATGATTTGATAAAAAATTTCGAGAACTCGAGGTAACAAACGGGGTATGCTGGCAGTTAGAAGGTTAAGGAGGCGATAACATGCTATAAAACGTCTTTTTTGCTACAACCAAAGTATACATATGTAGCATACTTCAAGGCGATATAAGCAACTTCGAACACACAAACCCGCATACTAATACACATTCCATACGATCAATACATAGCCAAGCGACATGCAACCGACAAATGAACTCATTAGCATAGGTGAAAGGAAAATTGTGGGAAAAAGGGAAGAGAGAATGGAAAGTAGAAAGTATATATATATATCAACTGTCATATTTGTTTGTATGTGTAATGAGCGCATAACTGCAGTACCTTTAGAAAGACAAAACAGTCGCTGTTCGAAGCTGCTACCCCTACTCCCACCAAGAGTAAGTAATCTAAAGTAGCTTTGGCTGTCACGATTTTGACAGTTTGTCAAAGTGTATGCCATAGGTAAAGGGTTCGATTTGAAGAAGCTGCAGGCACATAAATCTACCAATAAGACTGAGAAATAAAAATTGTAAACAGTAAAAAAGGACTACGCAAACATGCAGGCCTTTGAGTGAGTTGTGCCTTGGCATTGTGAAAAGGCTTTAATTAATTGAATAAAAATCGCAAACAGACAGACTCAACCTATATATGCATACTACTTAAATACAAAACCAATATCTTTGCTCTTATTTGAGACTCATTTGTATTATATATATGTCTTATGCGTGTGTGTGTGTGCGTGTGTGTGTGTGTGCGTGTATGTGTGTGGAAAGATAATTTGTGTCATCGGCGGTGAGAAATCCTTTATAGCTTCAAACACCTACGCCCCGGTCATACATACACGCATACACACATACACACACTGACTGGCAAGACTTAAGAATTTAGATTTTTACAAGCCATCAGAAAATTGTTTGTAATATGACATGCGTGTAGAATTAAAAGTTACAAAAACAAAAAATAAATAAAAACAAGTAAGGACGGGACTGTCTTCGGCTGTGCCGAAAACTTCATACCTTTTATGAATGGGGCTGAACAATAATCTTATCCCATTCGTAATCTCCAAATAATGCGCTGTAAAAGATAAGAAATATATAGTGAACAGATGTACATACCTAAACGATTTCTAAGATAAATATAAAAAAATGGTAAAAAACCCCCTTATCTGAAATATCGGTTGTATGGGAGATATATGTTATAGTGGTCCGATCCTACCGGATCCGACAAATGTCTAATACAATACAAAAATACATCCTTGTGCCAAATTTCATTGAGATATCTCAAAATTTGAGGGACTAGTTTGCGTTCAAACAGACAGACGGATAGACGGACATGGCTAAATCAACTCAGTTCGTCGCTCCGATCAATCCGGTATACTTAATGGTGAGTCTTTCTTCTATATCTCTCAACGTTACAAACATCGGACCAAAGTCAGTATACCATTTCATGTTCATGAAAGGTATAATGAAAAACAAATGAAAGGAATGGATTTTGACAGCATTGGAAAACAACGAAATTAGAGCGCCATATGTTGGTAGACAACGCTGAGTTTGTTCTAGCGCGTACATTAATATGATTTAAGTAGTTTAAAACAAAATTAAGTAATTTTGTTAATAAGGGGGAAGCAGCGGTGGGGCATTTAGGGTGGGCAAGTTAAGTTGAAAATTTAAGAAATATCTAAGAAATATCTAATATATAAAATTCCCCTGTCACGGTTTTAGAGGCTGAACTCCTCCGAAACGCCTGAACCGATTCTCATGAAATTTTGTCAGCACATTGGGTAGGTCTTAGAATCGACCAACGTCTACCTTTTTTTCGCTACGTGTCTAGGGTTTTCAGATCAAAAAGTCGACCCGGGTACCCTAGAATGTGTTTATACAATATGGATATCAAATGAAAGCTGTTGATGAGTGATTTAGTACAGGATAATTTTCATACAACTGGGAGGCTAGGGTCTCGAGATATAGCCCAAAACGTGGACCCGGATACACCTTGCGGGGAGGCTGAAAAATGCCTAATGCACAATAATTGCTGCCGTCGCAGCAACCGTGTGTCCGTAGACTAAAAAACAGCCCCGTTCTGGAACCGTCGCCCACCCCGGCACCACTTTCGCATTACTTCAGGGTGGCGTTCCATATTTCTCATTTTTTAAGAGCCTACTGTTGTCCCTGCGTCCAGGTTCCCGCTATTTGCTCTGAGTGTCCATTTAATCGCCACTGCTTCGCATGCGCATTTCTCTGCGCTCCCTCTCAGCATCCATCAGGCGTGGCATTACTATAAATGCCATTTTGCTCACTGCAGTCCAGCACTCTTTCCTGTTGCACATATGTGATACTAAATTTCTCGTGGTAGGTTCCTCCCCAAAGACTCCATGCAAGGTGAATCTTTCTTCGTGGAAATGGGGGCAGTGGAACATGACGTGTTCTGCGTTTTCTAACTCCGTGGTACACATTGGGCAATGAGGATCTTCCTCTATCCTACGCTTCCATAAATACTCTTTGAAACCGCCATGTCCACTCATTATCTGCGTGAGATGGTAGTTCAGTTCGCCGTGCTTCCGCTCATTCCATTGAGCTACGTTCCAAACTAGTGTGAAAGTCCAACGCCCTTTATTCGAGGCCTCCCACCGTTCTTGCCACTTAGCTATTGTTTGTGTCCTTGCTCTTTTATTGTCTTCTCGTCGCTCGATATTAGTGTTATACAGATCGGCCATTTCGCTTGCCAGTAAGTCCACTGGGATTTTCCGGGTTAGAACCAAGATCGCGTCGTCAGACACCGTCCGATAAGCACTTGCTATTCTTAAAGAAGCAAGTCGGTACGCTGCTAATATATATTTTTGATGGGTCTGTTTAGATCCATACCACACTGGTGCTGCGTATAGTATTATTGAGCTGGTTACTGTGGACAATAGCTGACGTGTAGCTTCGCTCGGACCTCCAATGTTAGGCATTATTCGCATAAGTGATCCATTAACTTTGGTATTTTCTCCCCCACCGCTCTGAAGTGCTCTTTGAAATTTAACTTAGAGTCAATGTGCACTCCTAAGTATTTTAAGGAATGCTTTGAGGTGATTTGATGATCCCCGACAGTTAAGACTAACTCGTTCGCCGACCGTTTGGAGCTTACTAATACCACTTCCGTCTTTTGGCTAGCCAACTCCAGTCCCGTATTGGTCAGCCATTCCTTTATTCTTGCTACGGCGTCATTACATAATGCTTGAAGCAGGTCCAGTTTCTTGGCCACTACTACCACTGCAATATCATCAGCATATCCCACAATTTGCGTGTTTTCTGGTAGATCAATCTTTAGCACCCCGTCATACATTACATTCCAAAGCGTTGGACCGAGAGCAGATCCCTGTGGGACGCCTCCTGTGATTTTGTACTCTTTTGCTCCTTGATCCGTTCCAAAAAGAAGTACTCTGTCTTTAAGATAGCTACCTATAATTCTGCGTAAGTAAGCTGGAGTGCCGAAGCTTTGCAGCGCTGCCATTATCTGCATCCAGTTCGCAGTGTTAAAAGCATTCTTGATGTCCAACATAATCAGTGCACAGAACTTCCTTTTATTTTGGCCTCCAGAGATAGCTTCTCTAGCTATATTGACGACTGTTTGTATTGCATCTACGGTGGATCTTAATTTGCGAAATCCATATTGACTATTCGATAAGCCACCTGGTCTTTCTAGAGTCAGCTGTAGGCGCTCACTAATTATACGCTCGAAAATCTTCCCTAGGGAATCCAGCATACAAAGTGGCCTATATGAGGATGGTTGGTCCGGCTGTTTACCACGTTTCAGCAATAGGACAAGTCTTTGTCGTTTCCACGAGCGAGGGAACACGCCTTCTTGCATACAGGCATTAAAAAGATCAGTAAATAATGTAGCCCTAGTTGTAATCGCGGCTTTAAGGGCTATGTTTGGGACTTCGTCGGGTCCTGGGGATTTGTTATCAGCAACTCTTTTTGCAGCACCCAGCACCTCTTGCTCTGTAATTTGCGGAATTTCCGTACTTTCTAGATCCTCGCTTGGATAAGTCCAGCGATCTTGCGCCGGGAAAAGTGTTTCAACAATAATATTCATCAGTATCGGTCACGTAGGTTGCTGTGATATCGGTCCTTTAACTTTGGCCATCACAGCTCTGTAGGCTGATCCCCAAGGATCTAGGTCGACATTATCCAGCAGTTCCCTAAAGCATAACTTCTTGCTCTTTTTTATGGCATTTTTAAGTGCCTTTCTTTGTGCGACATAGGTGCTTTGTAGCTCCGCATATCGTGGTGATGAGCGTGCCCTCTGCGCTATTCTTCGTGCTTTGTGACATTTTCTACGCTCTTCCGCAATTTCCTCATTCCACCAATATACCGGAGTGCGCTGTGCTTTTCCGCGACTTCTGGGCATGGCAGCATCACATGCCATACATAGCAACTTAGTGATTTGAACCGACTGGTCTTCCGCATGCGATTCTCGCACTATGGCGTCCTTCCAGATAATGTCAAATATTTGTGGGTTGAAAAGGTGCTGTTTCCATTTCCTACTTTGTCGATGTCTTCCTGCGACCGTTCGTGGAGTTTCGAGCAGCTCTACGCTAATAGCTTTATGGTCGCTGTGAGTGTAGACGTTGCTTATGGACCATTTTGCTCGTCCTGCTATTTCGCTGCTAGCGAAGGTAAGATCTATAATGGATCGTCTGGTACCTGTATCGAAGGTATATATCCCTGGTTCATTTAGGAGTTCTAGCCTCAAAGAAGTAAGTCTTTCGAGGAGAACTCTCCCTCTTTCGTTGGTTCGTCTACTTCCCCACACAGATGACCATGCATTGAAGTCTCCACACACTAAAAGCGGGTGTTTATCTCGTGCTTCAATGGTGATCCCGTATATCATGTCTTCGAACTCGGCGATGGTCATGCTCGGAGGGGCATAGCAACTGAAGACGTATATACCGTTGATTTTTGCCCACGTGAATCCTGCTACCGTTGGCGTCATAATTTCCTGTGGGAGAAATTTCCCTGGTGCCCAAATTGAGGCTTTCCCTGCTGAATCTGAGAGCCAACCCTGCTCCTGGCGATTTTTGTATTGTTCAGAGTGTACCACTATGTCATATCCTCCTTCATAGACTGTTTGGGATAATAGCTCTTGGGCTGCCTCGCAATGGTTTAAATTGAGCTGCAATACCCTCATGAGACAGTCATTTTGCTGTCCTCTCGTTGTGGGCATTTAAAACTGCCTGCCGAATGTCGTCCCCCACAAAGCGCGCATTTCGGCGCGTTTTCGCAAGTTGCAGCCTTATGATCTTCCTGGCCGCATTTCCTGCATAGGCTAGACCTATCTACAGTCTCCTTACATTTCTGAGCTATATGCCCGTAGCCCCAGCACCTATAACAGCGTTTCCCTTGCTTGAGCTCTCTAATTCCGCAGGAAACCCATCCTACCCGGATTCTTTGCGTATTAAGAACCGTCTTGGCATCATCCGCTGTAAGGATTATAAGTGCCGACTTCGTGCCACTGTACCCTGTGCGTATGCTTTTTATGGCAGCCACATCTGGAAGTTTGATGTTGCATTGCTGGTGGAAGGCGTTGCAAATCTCCTCGGCCGTAGTAATCTCATCGAGATCTCTGCACTGTAGCGTGACCATTTGGGACTTTGTTATAACTTTAGCCGAGTCCTTTAGTACCGCTTCAATTTCTGCTTGGTACGCGCTTGTTTTCCCATCTTGCGATTTTTTCAGCTCTAGTAACAGCTCTCCTTTCGCGGTTCTTCTAATCGTTTTGACGTCATCACCCAGGGATTTTAATTCGTCACATCTTCTCACTTTACGCAATATGTCGGCGTACGTCGCATCCCCCGCCTTGGAAATGACCCGGATACACCTAGAATGTGTTTTTACATTATGGGTATCAAATTGAAGCTGTTGATGTATGCTTTAATACAGATTAAATTTTACACCGCTGGGTGACTACGGTCTCGAGATATAAGCCAAAACATGGATCCGGATACACCTAGAATGTGTTTTTATATTATGTTATATTATGGGTATCACATTCATGCTGTTGATGTGTGCTATAGTACAGAGTAAGTTTTACACCGCTGAATGACTAGGGCCTCGAAATATATGCCAACACATGGACCCGGATACCGCTGGAATGTGTGTGTTTTATGGATATCAAATGAAAACTGTTGCTGAGAGCTCTGAAGTTCATTGTGATATTCGATTTAGTCGCATCAACCTGCCAAAACTGATAAATATGCATGCGAAGCCGAAAAAAGACATGAATTAATAATACCCACATACTTATTTGCATACGTCCTATTCGATTTGCCTGAAATTTCGTATATAAATTTGCCTATATTAGTATTTACGATGCTTTTTGCGGGAAGTATATTAGCGACGGACTGGGACAGGGATTAGGACTAGGACTGGGACTGAGACTGGGACTCGGAGTGGGACTGGGACTGAGACTCGGAATGGGACTGGAACAAAATACATACCACCCTCTGGGACTGCAATAAGAGATGAAGAAAAAGGAGAAAAACTTGAGAGAAGAGAAAAGAGACAAGGAGACTGAGAAAGAGATAGAATGAGACTAAGATGGTGATGAAGCGAAAAAGACGGAGGGAGGAGTGAATAAAGAGATTAGGAAAAAGTGTAGGGGGTAGAGCAGAGTTAGACGGAAAAAGCTTATTAAAATGTATGCATATAGGCCGAATTTAGGGCAGAACAACGTCTGACGGGCTTGCTAGTAAACGTATAAATTTAGAAAATTTTCTTTCACGATATCATGAAACATAATCGCCCATTGCTGATACATTGGTGAAAGTGCACTACTTATTTCATTTGTAATATTTGTATTACATTATTTTACTTTTTACAGCTTTGTTGAAACATTGGTGAAATCTTTGTGGCTCTTAAATCGAATGTTCATCATTTCGTACTGCACCTCATAGTACCTGTACTATTTTTATTATATTATTTCACTTTCTAGAGCGTTGGTGAAACGTTGTTGAAACGTTGGTGTATCACTGAGGACCAAATTTTTCATAATAATATTTTTTTTCATACAGATGTTTTCTCAGGTGCCGTATTTCCTCATAATGCTTACGGATTTGACTTCTTAAGCCCCTGGGAGGTATGGCCCCCCAATCAGATGTCTGTTGGGATGCCCAGATTTCTTGGTATTCAACAGAAACTGTTTGTTCAGCATTTCATTTCTCTCCCTAATTGGGAGTACACTCACCTCATTGTGTAGGTGATTTTCTGGAGACATAAGAAAATAGCGGTTCTGAGAGCAGTGTTTTGGCAGGCCTGTATTTTCTTCCAGTGAGTAACCTTTAGGCTTAGTCTAGCTAACAAGAAGTCTAGATAGTTTTTACGATATTGGTGAAACGTTGGTGTACTTTTAGGTACTTGATTATGTGCTTATACCTAAGTCGTGCCATTTTTCAAAAATTTGGCAGTATATTTTTATAATATTTTACAAGCTAAAAATCACTTCGTGGTATTTTCAAATGGTTTTAACATCATTGGTGAAACGTTGGAGCATAAACTGTATAATTTGCATAGCTTCAAGTATTTTCAGTCATTCAATGTTGAAATAAAATACTTTTTATACTATAGGTGAAACTTTGGTGTACTTTGATATTTACACAAAAAAGGTAAACTGTTATATATATAAAACTTTCTACAATTTTAATATATTTTTTTCAGTATTCTATGAGCTCTAAGCCACTGCATCGTATTTTTAAACGTTTTCAGCACTGTTGGTGAAACGTTGGTATGCCAGTTATAAGAAACTAATTGCGGCATTTAACTCTTTCTAACTGTTCAAAAGTTATTTAAAAAAATCAGGCGCTTTCGATGTCAGCTTAACACGGACTTTGCATCACCCAATTCACCAAGTTATTAAAACAAAACACTAAAAGAAAAGTTATATATCTATAAATTTATATGCTCACTTTGCACATTTTTTTCAAAAAGTTAATAAAGAACAATGATTTTAAATAAAATGACCCCAAGCGAACATGTTTTCAAATTGTCCTCAAGTTGTTAAAAAAAGCAAATTAACCAAAAAAGGTGCCGATTTAAAAAAAATTATATTGCGATTGGCTGACAGAATAAGCGAAATCAGTGATGCAAAATCCTTTAGTAGGTTCTAGGGGCATAAACACTCCTTCGAAATGATTCTTACCTTATACTTAAGTTGGGGATATATGTACGTAGAAGGGTTTGAAAAATCACTTGGGCTAACATTCAAACATCTGTTGTTTATTTGCGGAACTATACAACAGCGTCTGAAATGCTAATTTTGATTTTCACACTTAATCCTTCAACACCCAAGTCTCCCGGTTTGAGATTTCCTAAAGTTGGCGGCCTATCCAGAACTAGTCCCTTGGAGTGATTCACATTGATTATAGCTTATAAACCAAGTTTAAATATCACCTACACGTTACGGCTCTTTTTACAAATGTGAATATGTAGGCACATTTTTTAACCAGGTGAGGCTTTTTCCTTCGCAAGAACACTCAAAGTGGTGAAGGAAAAGCTTTCCCAAGATAGTCGAACTAAGAACCGTGTGTTCTACTACCCTAACGTAGTGGACAGTCGACCTAGTCTGAAAACTGCAGCTACGCGGTCATCCATAATGAGCTCTTATATCATAAGGCCGGAAAACAGAAGTTAACATCTTTCAACTTAAAATCGGTCGACTTTCATTCTAAAATATCCTTTTGATTGAACGAAGACTATTGAAATCAATGTTGTGAACACAAACGTCTGCAAACTTTGGTCTACATTTTAAAATTTTTATCCAGGGTCCTTGTAAAATTTTAACTATGTCGATGCGCCGAAGATTATACCATTTTCACCCATTACGCAATGTCATCCACTTAGACTGCTTATGATTTCGAGGGCGGAATCTTTGGCCGAATAGTCACTCCCTAATGTTTCAAGGTGGTTCTCTGGTGTAGCTCGGCAGCATAGCGCTACAAAAGCATCCGTTGGAAAGTCTTTGGAGCTACACCTAGAGATTCTAGGAAAGTGACGTCAACGAAGGTATGAGTTCGAAGTCGCAGTCCTATATGTGCTGGTATATGGTGTGAGGGTCAGGAGGCGTGGTAGAGACTGGTGGTCGGGATTGCTACTGTTCGCACATCGGGAACAGCTCTTAAAAACAGCCGAAACAAATGGAGGCGCCCTGTACCACGAGAGTCATGAGTATTAAAAGACCATAACAACCGTAAGTCGCCTTTGTGCGTAGCCGCCAAGGAGCCACAAATGATTTAAAGGAATTGTGTTCGCGACGATTATTAGGAGTTAACCATAGTTGAAACTACGCTTTGCACGAGATATACAGACAAAAGTGTGACTATTTTATGTATCTCTATTTCTTTTCAGCAGACGCAGCAGTACAAATTCCAAAGACCGGCGTTAGGTTCGAAGCCTCTCTGGAGTAAGCGAACGAGGGACAATCCTTCAGCAAGGAGCTACTCCTGAAAATTTTTGAACGGTCTGCAAGATTTTGATTTCCTTAAATACATTCAAACAAAACCTTTCCTAAATATAATTTTTTTAAATAGAAAAATCAAGCTTTTTAAAGTAAGAACACCGGCGTAGCCCGGCGCGCCACCCACGCCGCCACCGCCGGTATATAATAGAGCCTACGCCGCCGCTGCCGAAAAAGTGATCGGCGTAAATCTTTATTGCAAGCACACAAACGTAATAAATTTGTATTACTAAAAGCACTTTCAGTCATTTAATGTTGATATAAAGGGGCTATCTATACAATTGGTGAAACATTGGTGTAATTTTGAATATATATATTTGCAATCTATTCATAGAACAATAAGCAAATTATTTAACAATGGGAGGTTGACTTGTATTATTGATCTCCAG
The DNA here is from genome assembly GCA_029619165.1 of Eurosta solidaginis. Classification (NCBI taxonomy): domain Eukaryota; kingdom Metazoa; phylum Arthropoda; class Insecta; order Diptera; family Tephritidae; genus Eurosta; species Eurosta solidaginis. The sequence goes on from JARSSU010045983.1 coordinate 64,596, forward strand.
TGAGGTCAATAATAATACAGTGACAAATGTACAACGTACATATACATATGATAACATATACATATTTAGATGTAGAGAAAGAAAGAATCAATTAACTAGTAGTTTGATTATTATTATGTTTTACTAGTTAGTTTCTAAACGGTAGGTCTAGAACATGATGTCTTTTAAGCCTTATGATTTCGTTGGTTTCATCTAATAACGTAATAGCCAGCAGGTTGTCATGATAGCTGATTCTGCGTAGGTATGCTGCACTGAATCTATTAATTTCATTTTTTATAAACGGAATATTTAGATCTGAATGGATGGGTTTATTTGTGATGAACCAGGGGGCATTTGTGATCAATCTTAAGGTTTTAGACTGATATCTTTGTAATATTTATATATTTGAATTTGATGTTGTACCCCAAAGCTGTATGCCATAAGTCCATACTGGTTTTAATATAGCTTTATATAATAAGAGTTTAGTCTCGAGATATAAAGGTGAATTAGGTCCAAGTAACCAATATAGTTTTTTAGTTTTAGTTTTTAGCTGCGTTCTTTTGGCTTGAATATGACATTTCCATGTTAGCCGCTTGTCTAAATGCAAGCCTAAATATTTGACGCTGTCACGTTTTGGATTGGTATTACCATAAATACGACAAGGGGGGCAGTCATTTCGCCTTAATGTGAATAACACATGCACAGATTTATTTGAGTTGACCTTCATTTTCCAACGGTCTAACCAGGACTGGATCTCATTTAGTTCCTCCTGGACTAGGTTGGAAGCTTCGATTGGAGATACATTGGACGCTAGTACAGCCGTGTAATCGGCATATGTAGCAATAAATACATTTTCTGTTTCTGGCATGTTGGATGTAAAAATTGTGTAAAGGACTGGTCCGAGAACGCTTCCCTGAGGTACGCCTACTTTAATGTATATTATGGTAGAGGTATCATCATTAACTTTTACATAATAGCATCTATTAGCAAGATACGACTTTAGAATCAGATAAATTGGTGAGGGGAATAATTTTTTAATTTTATATAGCAAGCCATAGTGCCAAACTTTATCAAATGCTTGTTGTATATCCGAAAACACAGCTGAACAGTATTCTTTTCGTTCAAAAGAAATTCGCAAAATGTTTATAACTGTAACAATATCTACAACTTTTTATAGTATTTAATAGGCTCAAGAAACACTTCGTAATATTTTTGCACGACACCACCACCGTTGATGAATCTTTGGTGAAACGTTGGTGTACTTTTAAGTAAACAAAAGGATCAAATTTGTATAGCTAAAAGTATTTTTAACAATTCATTGTTGATCGAAAGCCTTCTATTTATTTTTTAATTGTTGGTGTACTTTTGAAATCGTAGATATGGTGCATTCGAGTTTAATTATTAATTTCCAGGAATTTTTTTTTGTGATAACAAGTTCTAGGTATCGTTAATAAAACATTTTTAGATTTTATTAAAATTCAGATTTTTTCTCCAATTTCGTATATACATTTCTTCAAAGGGTCATATTTAAATAGATTCTTTAAGGTTTACCCATAACCGTCAAACACAATCGTTATACAATCAACAATAAATTCCATCCATCAATTCCACTGATATGGTTAATAAATACAATAAAAAGGTATCTGCCGAGATATTAAGTAAAGGGGATGCGTACGTATTTATAATGGGCCAAAAAAGTTTTAATTGAAAAATATTATATTTCGAAAAACAATCAAACACACGCACACACTCCCGCCAACAAGCACTAAATACGCGGGCTGCTTAAAACAACAAATACGAAAGACAATGCGTGCTACAAATACAATGCCACGGTATATACATAAATATATTAATATGAAGGTAAGAGCAAATAAGAGAAAAACAACCGCCAGGCATAATAAATTAATTGATTAGACATCCTCACATTTCACAAAAGGCACACAAAAGCAACATCGACAAGTTAATACCGCTGCATACATGCATACACACATATTTATTTATATAGCGAATTTATGATTTTATATTTTCGGCGAAATTGTTGTGGGTGCAGCATTGATAGCTAACAAGCGCACATTCATACTAGCAAACATATACAAAAAGTTATAGAACATACATACATACGCGCGCATAAACATAAAATAAAATACAATCACGACATTGAGTTCATATGAAATCAAAATGCACACACACACTCACATGCACTTTCACCCACACACTAAACACACAAATCATCTTCGGTTGTACCGTGATTTTTATATGCTAAAGTGAATGTTGAAATTTCACCACCTACGGAGCGTACATATATTTTATTTGTTAACCATATTTGTATGTTTCGTGTGTGTGTGTTGCGTTATCGCACAAAAATTTTCTTAGCATACTTATAGGGGTTAGGCTGCATGCATATTCATAAAACTTCGGCAGTCGATTGTTGTAAATAGCAACAATGTTATTATATTGCAGTTGGTAGAAGATTAGATGGGAGTGAGAAAGGAATGCAACAACAGCAATCAAGTATGTAAGGCATTCTTATAAGAAATAGGGAAAATGTGTTTGTGTGCTACAAAAATTGCTCGAACAAACAATAACCACTTGCGGTGTAATTCGATATGAAATTTATGAGTCTATAAAATTTTGACAGGGGAGTGAGTTTAGGTATATTGCATGTATTTTTGTATGTTTGTATGCAGCCTGGCTTTGTTTGTGAGGTTACGTTTAACAAGCCTTTTCGCCATATTATAGTTCTTTTTGTTGTATGTTGCTATTGTTGTTGTAATAGTTGATTGTCATTATTGCTTCAATACATTTATTGGTAGCTAAGAAAATGTGAAAGGATGTTTGTGTTGGATAAGTAAGGAACGTCCTGTTAAAGTAGTGCTGAAAGTTCAAAAATTACCTAACTCAAAATTTGGTTGAAAATTACTATTGTTGTTGTTGTTGTTGTTGTAGCAATAAGGACACTCCCCGAAGGCCTTGGGGAGTGTTATCGATGTTGATGGTCCTTTGCCGGATGCAGATCCGGTACGTTCCGGTAACAAGCACCATAAAGGTACTAGCCCGACCATTTCGGGAACGATGTGGTATGACCACATGAAACCTGCTAGACCATGACGCCCCTACCCACCCTCTAGATCCATCAGGAGTTCGGGGCCGCCAGAGCCTCGGCTGTTAATAAAACAGGATTCGTCACGGGTAGGTGGGGTTGACAATTGGGTTGGAGAAGCTATATATTGCGCTGGCAACCCCTTGAGAGGGTTGCGCTACACAACCCCTTGAATCAATTTGGTATTTTAGTCGCCTCTTACGACAGACATACCTACCGCGGGTATATTCTATGCCCCCTAACCCGCTGGGAGAAAAATACTCTTTTTATGCCTTGCCGACACTGGTCCGCCTCAGGAAAGAACGGTGGCCTTGTCATAGAAAGGCCGTGAGTTATTTGTCCGATCATTTAACATAACACCGCTGAGACGGTCAGGTAGTCGGACGTACCACCAGGATGAAAAAATAGTAAAGAAAGTAAGAATGACGACAAAAGTGAGTGGCTTCGCAAGCCGGGGAAAAAGAACACGATGTAAGTGCAGCCAGTTAGCGCGGTAAAAGGGGGGCTTTCAGCGTGGACACGCAACTAATGGTGCGACGTGAAGGATACTTCTTGCGTGCAGTGTTCGACCCAATCGACCGACAGAATTGAGCGAGCGCTTGGCATGGACCCATGAGACAGTGGAAGCAAGTTGAGGTCAGTTTAATGAGCAATCCTTGATTTTGCAAACGCATTAGGGAGGAAAAGGTCCCAATTAGGAAGAAGAGATAGCGGTCATCTAAAGGCAACGCCACAATCACAGAACCACAAGTCAAACTAGCCGAAATGACCTGCAAGTTAGAGCAAAGACAGAAGCCTTGATATCGAAAGGCCATGTGCAACAAGAGCTGCAATGCATAAAGAGGAGGGGAAAAAGTAGCATATAAAAAATAGACGATGCAGATGGTAGGCCAAAGAGAGGTTACGAGAACATTCCAGCGTACTCCGATATTATAAAAGAATCTATTGCTGTGACTCCTCATGTTTCTCAGAAAATGGACGAACTGTTGCAGGAGTCCTTGATTTTAGCGCTAATAGATTGTAAAAACACTGACGGGCAGATGCTCACCGATTGGTGTACCTCTGTATAGGGGAAACTAATTAGTACAATGATGCATGATGAAAAAATACCTATAGCCTTCGGAATGGTACAATTGAGTTGTTCTTAACATTCAAAAGAAAGACACCGCACATTTTAAGGGGTGGATAGCGCACTTATCATCCACTTATCCAAAGCCCAAGGTATGGCTACCATGTGTGGTAGACTGGGTCGAAAAAAAAGTTGCTAATGTCTGCCCCTAAATTTAAAGATTATGTTGAGAGGGTTTCGGAAATTTTTTTTTAATTTTCTTGATCCTTCGAAATACAGCCGAAAGGTTTTTTCGTTGTAACTTGATTATTTGACTAAAGTAATAAACAAAGAAGTTATAGCACTCTCAATATTTATTGCAACTGCTATTTTACCTGATTCTTATTATACTTAGACCTGAAACTCGTGATATTTTTGGAGGAAAAATTATTATTAGGGTTTGCAATGAAAAGTTAAAAAAGATATGCCAAATATCATGAATAGGGGAAGTGTAACGACAGCCGTTTAACAACCTACGCCCCTGTGCGCCTACACCACGCGCACCACTGTCTCTGCAAATAACAATGCCAATTGTCTGCAGAGCAACTGCGTATTATGTGTGTATGTGTGTGAATATAGAACCAATCGTTGTAGCTAACATGCTGGAAGCCTTCCAGGAACTTTGAGTGACTTTGGGATAAAGTGGGTTGACAGTAAACCGAAAACGGTAGTGGCAACAGGAAAAAGTTGTCTATAAAAGGGCCAACATCCCGTTCTTCTCGATCACAAAGCCTTGAATACGGTGCCCACAACGCGAGTGCAGTGAAAGTGAAGAAAATTTAATTAAAAGTGTATAAAGTGATAAAGTTTCAAAGTGCGAAACCGTAAGCTACCGGTTCGGTGAAAAGTGCCGCATCCAAGAGAGAAATAGTATTCCTGCCAACACCAGATCCAGCACCACCAGCAACGGTAAGTACCACCACCATTCCCGTGTATCTAAATCCCCTACAGTAGTACAGTAGTCCCATGCCTATAACCCTCCATTAACGCCCGCATAATTTATCTCATTCCCCTCTTGTCATCCATAGTTTACATTGAAGGAATCCCCAAAGGAAACCAATCACCACCGTCGGTGCTAGGCACCAAAATCCACCAACGGTAAGTAAACACATCTACCTTAGTGACTAGCCCAAAAGTGATATTGAATTTAGTGCCATTTTCTCAAGTGAACTTCATAGTTTGTCTGCTCCGTAAAGAAAATGATCTTGAAAGAAAATTGATTTATGTTTGGGCAGATAAACATTAAAGTTCGCCGGAGAAATGGCCTATAAATGCTATACATGACATTGTTATGCCCAGCTTCATATTTTTATTGTTTGGTTTTCCTTTTCTTAGCATCACCACAAGGAGACTCGCTTAAAGCAACGGTGCGAGGCACCCGAACCACCAACTACAAACCACACCGCGTCACAGCCACCAACAGACACCACACCGAGTCACAAACACCAATAGCTACAACAACCCACACCGAACACGTAAGCCACCAGTACAACATAAAACACTCTCACTCGTCCAAACCACAAAAAAAAAGGGGAAAAAGTAAGAAAAATCGCATCCACACCAAAAGATTGCATACATCCATATTCACAACCACACGCATTTGCAACCAACCACCGAAACATAGATAAGCTACTACACCGCAGATCCACATTCAAAACCACAACCTCAGAAATACACGCATAACCTTAACCACGAAACATCCAACCAGCAACCACACCTGCCGATCACAACCACACCACAATACCAGCAACACTCAAAAAACCACACAACCACACCAACAATAACCACGCAACACTCAAAAACACCACGACCACATTTGTACATACTTTCTGATACAAAACATTCAAACACGGAAATAGTAAAACCAACATCAAGCAATTCCAACTATCCATCAAAATACACGGTAAGCACAAACACAACCAAAGCTATTAGCAGGTGAAAGGCTATTATCCCAAAACACAACTTAAACACACGCAAAGAGAGGGCTGCACATCACATCACACCACACCGAACAAGAGCACGCAACATATCACATCACATCAGAGCACATCACTTCACGTTGTATCACATCATATCACAAACTACAATTAGCGGTGAGTTATACATAGCTGGTCGCTGGTGTGGATTGCTACATCAGCGGGGCTGTGGTGAGAAGACATCTCAAAGGTAAAGAGTACACTCAGCACATTATTCGAATTCGCCGCAAATACGACAACACCAAACTACCACGGAGGGGACCGACAATATCGATTTAGGTTTTTTTGCTGTTTAAAAATCATGTTTTAGATTGTAAGATTTATGCCCTGAATTTCCCTGTAACTCCTAAGCCTGAAATATTGTTGAATTGTAGTTTAGTTTTTTTTTAGAGTTTTCTCATTCTTATATACCTACATATTCTTTTTTTTTCTAACATATTTCACTTACCGAAAAACACACATACATACATAGTATTCACTTCACACACACTTTTCATCACATTTATGTATATATGATTTTTTTGCATAATTACTTAACTTAGTATTTTAGTATTCGCTTAATTTTTTTCTGAATTCCTTTTTTTGCGAGCTTGATTTTTTTTCTTCCGTATTTTTTTTTCTCTTACACCCTAATTAATCCGTAGGCACACATGAATCTTTTTTCATTATATATATTGATAATTGCTATATTCTTTTACCTTTTTTTGGAATTTTATTTACTTCGCTTTCTTAATTAAGTATTTCTATAAGAAAAAAAAAGGATCTGCCTCAAACACGCGTGGCACCTTCCTTGTTCTTTCCTAAGAAATTTGGTCGTTGGTAAACCACTTTTCGTGGTAACCACTTGTTTTCGTACCGACCAATATATTTCCACTGTACACTTCACACTTACCCCGTGATTATTTTTAATTTTTTTTTACTTTTTTAGTAAATATTTCCTTTTTTTATTTTTCTTTATCAATTACCACGAGCGCACCAGAAAAAAATGTGCATG
>JARSSU010045984.1:0-23824 GCA_029619165.1 Eurosta solidaginis
AAATCGGGTCTAGATGGCACCTACATGTTCATAGGCTGTCAACATCACCATTCTCGACCCTTGGTTCCTGGTGTTCACCTAATGGATTTTGGTTTCCAATCACATAATTTCGGTGTCACACCCTAGAATATCCATTTTTTTTTTTTTATTGTGACGTAGTTTGGGCCAGGAATCCGGAGCTAACATGCTCGAAACCCAATAATCAATATATTGAGTGGGTACTATAAGTACTAACATATATCAGTTAAATTAAGATGACAATAGGAGCTGGAAGAACACGAGATGATATTACACGTTATCTTTTCGACTCTCGCACTGACGAAGACGTAGACTAAATTACTAACCAGAAGCGAAAATAAATGGCCTATTACTCAAATTGAATTAGCGAACGTCTAACGATCCCCATTCATTATTGCTGCAATAAGAAGCTACAAGGAACTATGACACGAGCACAACATATTCTTGCACAGATAAATAGATATGCTATATTTGATGACTCAGATTACCCAAGTACGCCAAGCAGAACATCAGACTCAAAATTACATCTGAATAGACTATACTAATCAGACAGATGGCAAGACGGCCAGCAACCAGCAAGGTTATAGAATGCAGCCATTTATTGCTGAGAGTGCAAATATCAAAGAATACGAACGACAGTCGTATCACATGCACTGAATGTGTATAATGTCGTGCTAGATCTGAAACTTGTGTAGCTAGCGCTTGATAGTACTACCACAATGTACTAACTCAATTAATGAGTAAAGCAAGGGACGCGTCATCGCTGACAACGAACATGTTAAACATCGTTACAATAGCTGTAGCGCTGGCATAGAATCGGAGACTGTAACTCGTCAATTACCGCAAGAGATACCACAGCACCACTTAGGGCCGGGCAAGAACCATAAATATTCTTCAGAATATCAGACAGCGTGATCAGATACACAGATACAATACTAAGCAAATTCTAAATAAGTAACCCCCAGACGGCACAGTTGGAATATTCAGCACATAAACGCATCATAGCAAAGTAACACGCAATCACGATTAAATTACAGTCATACGAACGTCGGACAGAGCCAGTATACGTAATTCCTTAAACTAAATTAATGACAATATAATGAAATCAGTGAGTGCTTATCATTAGGACGTGATTGTTCACCTCATAAATGTATTACTCGTCATAGTTTTGCCAAGCGTTTTAAATCTAAAAAAAATCATAACCCTAATTGCACAAGGTGCCTATACGGCATGGATAAATGCGTAGTATATTAAAAAATGTCCCTCTTAGAAAACATTAGGCATCATTTTTTAATTTCCAGCGAGTTACCCGCCACTCGTAGCAGACTGGTGGCTTTTATTATATTTATCCTCTTTGACATAACTAGATGTTTTCCTTCGCCAGTTATTCGCTGTAGTCAAGGATTTTTTTGAAAAATGTATACAGTGTACAGAAAAATGGGGCTCCCCGAATAAACCCTATTTCGCACTATATAAATATGTAGTGTAAGAAGTGTCATAGATGCATATATGTAGAACGAAATTTTCATTAGATAAACTTTCATGTTTAAAAAGCTCACTACTTAGTATCACTTTATGTAAATGAAAAGTAACGCTTCCGGATTGCCCGAAGTTACCCTGGATTGAACTGGCCGGTTGGTAATAACATCACATAAATTGCAAGAAGTTTATTAGACGACCAAACTGAAAACCAATGACCTATGGTCCCAACGACTATTGGTTCTTCCGACAATTCCGCGTCCCTGCCCACCCTTCCACTTTAGGTTCTTAGCAAAGGCTTCCATACATTTTAGACCAATAACTTCGCCGAGTCGTTTCAAGCGACTACTACTCCAGCATTGTAGAACATTGCCTATCAGATAACATCATTGAAGGTGAATATGGTTAGATTGGAGACTAGGTCTCTTCAACTCCCATGTAATTTGGTGTTTAGCCCTGAACAATAACCCTTTTCTTAGTGCTGTAGGTTGGAGAATAGATCTCTCAAACTGCATAAAAAATTAGGTATCTTGCCAATAATAATAAAACACCGGTGTTCAATAGTGTAGATTGGAGACTAGGACTCTTAAACTGCACAAATTGCAGCCATCTAGATAAAATAAAGCATTACTGAGCAAATTTATAGATGGGGAAACTAAGTCTTTCCAACTTCCGAAACGAACATCATCTGTTTGCAGAACAAATCGAAGTGCAGTCCAGCCGGGTTTTGAATTAAAATGCGAATTGGAATCTTAGTCATACGTGGCTATAACCAATAAAATTCTGTATTTAAATTGTGTATTGTAATAACTTTTATTGTAATTTGTAAATCTACAGACTGTAGTAAATAAATAAAAACATTTGCTCTATAGCGTTCGCTGCTTCAGGTTGTCACATGAAAAACCGCCTTGAATGCTAGCAGAGGAGACTGCCATGTTGGGGATCTCATGGGTAAAGGTTTGGAAAGATCTTGCCAGCTGCGAAAGTGTACCCTTCATTACGTAATTTTCAACAGCTTAGATACACAGTTTCACTGTTCGCTCTTAGAACGCCTTGCTGAGGACAATACAAATATGTTTCTTGAAATGGATCGGAAGCTTCTTACCCGCGATCAGCACCCGCTCTTAGCGCCGAGCCCTAATATCCAACGAAGTTGGCAATTATTTTATTTAACACTTGGTGCGACTCATAACATACTCCGATACTGCCGCAAAAAACTTATATTCAAACGTGTAGTTTGAAAATTTCGTTTCTCGTGAACTTTGAAATATAGATTTAGTGGTTTCTTCGACATCTAAGGTGGTGTTCAAAGAAAAAAGATATAAAGGTATCTTCGACAGCTAAGATGGTATTATAAGAAAAAGTAATATGGTTTCTTTAAAATCAAGCTATGATAACATTGGAATAGTTATTATTCAAGATAAAAGATCGCGGGTTCGAATCGAGCTCAAGGCCTAACAATAATTTTTTATCATTATTATTGTTATGATAAATTTTTCCTTAGTTGAAAAAATTTTTAAATTAGAATAGAAGAAAGAAAAAATGTAGACAACTGCCAAAGCTCGTTGTATAGATCCATTTCGGGAACTGCTAAATTCCTTCATCGACAACGTTTAGGCGCCGCCGCTATAACCATTCAGCCATCACAGCGGTTTTTTGTTTGTCTTCATTAATCCTACTTATATTCTGGTTCGTGCCAATTGATATTCACAACACTGCGACATCTTAAAATCAGTAGGCCGATATAACAACAAAAATTGTTAATACATCCCAGAGCACGGGGAAAAAGTGTCAATAAAATATGACACTATGGCAGCATTGCCATCAAACAAGTCAAATTTTCACATCCATTCTGCAACAGATGTCGCAGTGTTGTGAATATCAATTGGCACGAACCAGAATAGAAGTAGGATTAATGAAGACAAACAAAAAACCGCTGTGATGGCTGAATGGTTATAGCAGCGGCGCCTAAACGTTGCCGATGAAGGAATTTAGCAGTTCCCGAAATGGATCTATACAACGAGCTTTGGCTGTTGTCTAAATTTTTTCTTTCTTCTATTCTAATTTAAAAATTTTTTCAATTAAGAAAAAATTTATCATAACAATAATAATGATAAAAAATTATTGTTAGGCCTTGAGCTTGATTCGAACCCGCGATCTTAAAATCAGTAGGCCGATATAACAACAAAAATTCAAGATAAAAGCAATTATGTTTCCTTATCAAAATCAAGCTAAGAAAACAATGAAAAAGTTAGTTTTCCTTTAAAATGTGCTATGGTGTAGCAATATCGAATCTTGTAAGTTCGAAAAACTAACATCCTTATTTCGCAACCCACGAATAAAGGTCTGCAAAAAATTACATGAAAGAAGATATTTTCAGTGGTCAGTGATCAGTGATGCAGACCCCTAAAAAATAGTTCGGCGTTCGCTTTTGTGCTTTCTATTCGCGTTTACGTTTTTCAATTTGTCGAAAGGAAGAGAAAGCAAGCAAAAATTGAAATGACTTACAGGTTCGGAGGCAGTTGTGCTACTTCCCTCTCTTCTCACTACCTTCGCCTATGCCACGGCATACTTGAAATTAAGAATTGTTTAATCTGCCCCATTTAGGCAAGCGTTAGCATTATCGTTATATTTTTAACGATGTGCCAATTATTTTTTTGCAAAAACTGATATCTTAAGATCAATGCCACTTATAGGAGGGCGCAATAGGCGCTTCCAGTTTCTTAACTCAAATTTCAGACTGAGCAATAAAACGACTGGGCAAGTTAGTAAATTAAGATAATTATCATAGGTGTTAAACAAATCACCCGGATTTCTATCTATCAACTAATTCAACGAAAAATTTTCAGTACATTACCAATATTGAATCCAAAGTGTATTTCAGAACAAATAGACATGCTCCCAACTATAAAGTGTTGTCATTGACTTTGAAAACCCGCTCGAAAACAATTGGGAAACAATAATTTCTGTAAGTAATGTATTCATACTATGTTAAAAATACAATCATTAATATATTGATCATCTAGTTAACGGGGTAACTTGTAATAATCTGAAATAATTAGTTTCAGTGTAGTAGCATTTAGCCTAAAACTCATCAATTTTATTTTAAAACTCTCTGGAAGCATGCATGGTGTTTTGTTGTAATAGTTCGCCCAGAAGATGACTGCTGTAGCTACTGAGTCGACTAATTTCAGCTGAAAATGTATATAATCGATGGAAGGAACTAAAAATAAGCTAACAGTTTTCTCAATTTTATTAGATAAATGTTGTAACATCAATCTTTTCAGCCTAAATCTTATTTGAGTTACAACAAAAAGTACCTCACTATAGCAGGCACTTTATTTATCTGCATAAATTCCGGCTGAGCGCTTTCGGGTACTCAGTGAGCTCGGTAAAGTAGAGATCAGCCAGCCTGCACAAAGATCTAGTTAGGACGGGAACAGAGAGGAGAATTACCTCAAAACCTACCGCTAAAGCCAGTGCTTGCTTCGAGAAATCTTTGATTCTGTCACCATATTGAGGAGAAAGAAGAATGACAGGCCCACCATCCCTAGCTCTGCTAAGCAAAGCGAAGAAAGAAACTTTAGAGTCGAAAAATTATGTACTTCGAAAGCTGTTAGGCATATAGAGGAAGGGAATAATGGTAGCATACGAGGAAAGACGAAGTGGCTAATAAGCTAAAGAAGGGGAGTGAAAAAACTCCAGCTTATTCAAGGTTCTAAAGGAAGCTAAGTTGTGGCCGAGGAAAGGCGACCGATGACATGAATCAGTTCCTGGTTGTGGCAGTAACACATTTCAGTAACACAAATGGGCAAATACCTACCGATAGGTTGAGATCTGCAGAAGAAGACATGATTGGAATCATAAGTAAAATGATACATGATGAACCGAATAAACTGCTACCATCTTCTGAACCACAGGGATCTTACAATGGGATTATTTTGACGACTTGCACCCATTACGCGACCATAGATAGAAAGGGTGCAGGTAGTTTGCCCAGACAATCGAAGGATAGAAGGCGCACTGTTTCGACTCTTGTCATAGCCGCGATGCGAACGCCCGTGTGGTGAGTCCCTATTTTATTATTGTTAAGAAGCAACATTGTTTAATGGCACCACTTGTCTTTAAAGATCTGTCACTCCTTTGATACGTGGCAAACTCTTACTCGGATTTGTATTCAGCTACTTATACTTATACAAATATAATCTGTACATATATTATATTACTTTACTTCTCATCAAACCGCGTGAATAAACGTAGCATATATTTTGTACGTGCTAAGTTTGCACTTGATAGCATTTTATTTCATCAGGTTATGGGCCCAGATTGGCTTAAGATGACCGAAGAAAAATCCATATTTTCCACCGACTAAACAACAGCAACTACAGGTTGTGGAAGTTCAATGTCGATGCGGTATTAAAAGGCCATGGTTTACTAGGAATAGTACAAGGGATAACCAAATTCAACGATTCGGCATCCCAAGATCAGAAGGACTTATGGATGAAGCGTGACGGTAAAGCAATGGGAATTCTTATATCTTCCATTGAAAAGGATCAAGCAAACCACGTACTAACATGCACTAGCTTAGCGAAGGCTACCTCAAATTTGCCAATATTCACGACAAACAAAGTGAGGTAAAAGTTATGTGCCTTTATGAAGAATATTTTTCGCTACGAATGCAGGAAGACGAGTCAGTCGCAGATCATGTGTCAAAGGTGTCAGCATTGGCAGCGGAAATAGAGGCACAAGGAGAAAAGTTATCCGAAAATATCAAGATGGTACGAATCATAAGCAGTTTGCCACCAAGGTTCCAAAACTTCAAAACTGTTTGGTATAACGTAAAAGAAGGCAGAACTATAGACAATTTGATGGCAAAGTTACAGCTAGAAGAAGATCAACTCAAGAAGAGTAGTGACGGAGCTTTAAGCGAAGCAGCTTTCTACAGGCTCAGCAACAACAAAAGGGTTTTCAATGCTGATGGAAACTAAACGATGTGTGCTGATAGACAAAAATAAAAACATGTTGGCCGCCGGTATTCGTGACTCTCAAAATCAATTTAGAATGTTATTTAAGCAAAGAACTGATTATAAAGCAAATTCGGCAAAGATCAATACAATGCAGCAATGGCACTGCAGACTTGGTCACATAAATACAGCAACAATCAAAAACATGTGTGACAGAGGTTTAGCTGATGGTATAAATGTGACGGAACACAACAATTTCCTCTGTGAAGATTGCAAGCGAGGAAAAATGCATCGATCTTCACATGGAGCTGCAATACGACGCGAAGCACGCAAGTGCGAATATTTTCATATGGATTTATGCGGCCCTATGTCTGAATCTGGTATCGGTGGAGTTCGCTATTTCATGTTGCTTAAGGATGAATGCACATGCTTCAGGTACGTTTATTTTTTATCCAACAAATCTGAAGTTCTTCAAAAACTTAGATGTTTTATTTCTATGTTACGCAAAATGACTGGCGAATCGGTAAAATACGTACGGTGCGACAATGGTACCGAGTTTATAAATAAAGAAGTAGCTGAGCTGATGTCAAATAATGGTATTGTTCTGGAGAAAATCTCACCATACACCCCGGAGCAAAATGGCTTTATTGAAAGAGACAATAGGACTGTTCAAGAATCAGCCCGGACGATGTTGTTGGCCACAAATTTTTGTGGTCTGAAGCAGTGAGAACGGCCGTATACATTCTTAATCGATCAGCACCGGCTAGTCGGGCAAAAACGCCATTTGAATACTGGTTTGGCAAGAAGCCCGATTTGAGTCACTTAAAGGTTTTTGGCACTGAATGCATGGTTTATCTGCCCAAACAACTAGGGAGGAAAAAGTGGGATGCTAAAGCAAAGAAAATGTATCTAGTTGGCTATGAACCTTCAGCAAAAAATTTTCGTTTGTACGATCAGGAGTCAGCAAAAATAATTGTTAGTTGCGATGTTGTTTTTAATGAAAAGGCAATTAGAATTGGGTCATTTAGCAAAGATGACGAGGGTGATACGAGTAATGAAAACACTGAACAAGATGAAAACGTTTCATCGTCTTTCCAGCCGCATATGTCCAGCACTCCGAAGAATTCTATGAAAAAAGAGACTTCAGCAACCGATATGCCAAATACATCAAATGGTTCTACGGTACAAAGTTCTGTTCCTGATACAAGAGAGCATAATAGGTATGGCTTGCGTAAGGAAGTTTTACCACCAGAGCGATTTGGATACGATTACATGGGCTGTTAGAAACTATTTCAGAACCAGATTCATATGAAGATGCCATAAATTCGGAACACGCCGTGAATTGGAGAGCGGCAATAAATGATGAAATCAATTCCCTTGAGCTTAACCAAACTTGGCAGTTGGTAGAAAAACCCCGTGATAAAAATATTGTGGGATGCAAATGGGTGTTTAAAATTAAATCAAACCCAAATCAAAAACCAGTGTTTAAGGCGCGATTAGTGGCTAAAGGCCATTCACAAGAACCTGGTATCGACTATAAAGAAACATATTCGCCAGTAGTGCGATATGATTCAGTGAGAGTGGCTATGGCGGTAGCAGCCTTTGAAGGCATGGAGATGATGCAATTCGATGTCAAAACTGCCTTTTTATACGGAGAACTCCATGAGGAGATTTATATGGACATCCCACAAGGCATCAATGTCTCTCAAGCTCAAAATCAAGTTTTTCGCCTTAAAAATGGGTCTGTATGGGCTTAAGCAGGCATCTCGTAATTGGAATTCAAAGTTTGTGGAATTTCTGCAAACATTTAAAATGCAGCAGTCTAATGCTGACCATTGTGTGTTTCACGGCAATATTGAAAATAGTAAGATTATTTTGCTTCTATACGTTGATGATGGGTTGATATTATCCCAAAACAAATCCGCTTTAAATTTATTCATTGGAAAACTATCGAACGAATTTCGTATCACTTATGGTGAAAACAACTATTATGTTGGGCTTGAAATTTATCGCGATATACCAAACCAATCTATAAAAATTAGCCAACGTTCTTACATAAAGAAAATTCTTCAACGCTTTAACATGGATGATTCAAAAGGTATTTCAACGCCTAGTGACGGTAACACATATCTATCAAAACGTAGTGAGGAAGCTACTGTAAAGTACCCATTCAGAGAAGCTGTTGGCTGTTTGACGTTTGCTGCTACAGTATCCAGACCAGATATATCATATGCCGTTGGTGAAGTGAGCAAATTTACAGAAAATCCCAAAAACTCCCACGTACAAGCTGTTAAGAGGATTTTTCGCTACCTAAAAGCAACCATGGACTACTGTATAGAATATAGGTCAGGTAATTCTCTTAAATTTGAAGGTTATACTGACGCAGATTTTGCTCGTGATGTTGATACAAGAAGATCTACAACCGGCTATGCATTTCTATTAAACGACAGCGTTGTGACATGGAGAAGCCACCGTCAAAAGACTGTTGCGTTGTCAACAACAGAGGCCGAGTGCATGGCCGCCTGTGAGGGAGCTAAAGAGCTAGTTTGGCTTAAACAACTTTTGGCTGATTTTAGTTATAACCTGGATTCCCCTACGGCTCTTAATATCGATAATCAGGGCACAATTCGACTAATTGGAAATCCGGGATTACACCATAGTACAAAGCATATCGACATAAGGTTACATTTCATCAGAGATCTGCAAAAGGCCAAAATAGTTGAGTTCAAATACGTCAACACAGAACTACAACGTGCTGATATATTTACAAAGCCACTGACAAATCAACGCTTTAGGAATAATTTGCAGCTCTTAGGAATGTCGCCAGTCAAACAATGAGTGAGAGTGTTAAGAAGCAACATTGTTTAATGGCACCACTTGTCTTTAAAGATCTGTCACTCCTTTGATACGTGGCAAACTCTTACTCGGCTTTGTATTCAGCTACTTAATTTCATTACTAACTGTTATTTTTCTTTGTATACTTATACAAATATAATCTGTACATATATTATATTACTTTACTTCTCATCAAACCGCGTGAATAAACGTAGCATATATTTTGTACGTGCTAAGTTTGCACTTGATAGCATTTTATTTCATCAATTATATACCAAGTAATTAAGTAGTATAGAAGTATATAACAGGGGTATCAGACACCCAAAATAGTAATTATTTGTTTTTCGAGTTTCCAAAAAATGCAAATTTCATTAAGTATGAAAGAAGCTTTCAGAATAATTTTTCCCGATAAATACTTTTTTATAGGCCTGTGGTCACTAGCACACACATTGAAGTGTACGCACGTACGTATGCACACATTTATACTTTTTATTGCTATGAACCCACGGTGTAGCAACTTTATTGTAGGTTAACCCGACCCGACCTGGCTCATAGCTTTTTGCTGTAAGAGGCTCGCCCTTTTTTGATCAAGCCGTCAACAAGGAAGTAACTCATCCTACGTCCACGTAAGTAAGTTCTAATTTGCGAATAATTTCATTAATATTCTGCAACACTTGTTAATAATTTATCTTTAAAACACTTGTTGTTTTAAATTTTTTAATAAAAAGCCATTTTATTGTATTGTACAATACGAATCTTTTCGTGTTTTAATTTTCCGATTTTCTCGCTTACATATTTTCTCAACAATTACGTGGCGCCAACGGCTCATGTTCATGGTTGTACTGCGCCGTTGTGAGAGAACCACACAAAATTTACAGTCCACTCCTTAACCAGATAATCGGAGCTGAACAAAGTACTCAATCAAGGATAATCCAGCGACCAATTAAATCGGAGCTGACACATTATTCCATGACATTATACCAAGATATAATCCAAAAAAAACAACACAAACATTTACAGAAGTAACACATTTTCACTCCAACTCAAACATAGTTTCAAGCAAAAAGGTACGTGATTTTTCCAATATTCCGTGCTTAGGTAGAGTTCTTTTTAATAAAAATTTTCAAAAACATTATAAATCTTTATAAATAGTTGCTTTTTTTTATTAAACAGTGCAAGTGATTTTGTTAAGTAGTACATTTTATTTTGTGCATTAGAAGTAGGTAAAAATTTAAAATATTTGCACCCCTTCCCATACACACATTTATTGTCCCACAAAAGCTTAGGCTTAGGTTACCTAAAGTGTGTACATCGCGCCTTGAATCCCCCACCCGAGGACACAATTGATGCCGAAATTGAAATATTGAGAGGTCGTATACAGGAGATGCAACCTAATCGGTCAGCAGTTTCAGCGAGTAATCCAAATGTAAAAACACCATGCTATGATGGTTCTGCTCCTTTCCAGATCTTTGAACAACAGTTTGAGAAGACCGCAGCACTGAACAACTGCAATGCTGAAGATAATGTTGCTGCAATATTCGTGGCATTGAAAGGACCTGCTGCTGTAATCGACGATTCTCGAGGAAGAGCCGAACAACTACGAAATATTGATTGCTGCTCTAGCGAGGCGATATGACGGAGCCCGTCTGATAGGTTCCTAACCAACCCTGTACAAGCTCATTGTACAGAAGCCGTCAAAAATGCTGTTATCACAAGCAGTATTAAAGTTTACCGCCAAAATGTACCTGTCCTTCGAATTAAGATCGAGACAGTTCGATGGTTTAGGTCACGTCTGGAGTTTGATTTGTTTATTTAAATTGAAACACTAATGATTTTTATTATAGTGAATACTTTGACTTAAACATATATATTGTATATCGGAAGTATAGATATCCCATAAAACTAGATGTAAGAGAAGTGGTAGCGTTCTTATAGCCGTTCCCCGTAGGCTTTACTCAAACTTAGCTTCTGAACCAAATGTGTGTATGCATTAAATGAGCATCCTCGCATAGCTCGCTTTTCTTCATAGCGTCATATATTCCGCCAAATAGTGCTGACTGAGTGTTCTCTTGTTTTAAGTAAATTGGTACTCTTATTTTGGCCTTATGTGCATTAATATAAGTATACCTGATGAGTGCTACTTTATTAATAACATATTGAGTCTTATCTTGGTACAGTTTAATAAATCTGTCAACAAACTAGACTGAATTCTCGAACTTGGTTTTGTGAGCGACAACATAAACACTTCTTAAGAAGAGTCACAATTTCACCATTTGCTATGCATCATTTACCTCTCGTCTCTAACTTTGAATTCTATAACTTTTCTTCAACTGCATATGTTGATAAAGCGTCGTTTAACTTCAAAGCTTGTCATTTATCCTAAATTGAAGAGTAATTGGGATTAGCTGTTATCTTTGTCAGAAGCTTCAGCTTGCTTCCTTTTTTTCAAAAAATTTTATATGAAATGTGTTTAAGTTTGTTCCTGTTTTCAGTCGTCGGTTGAAAAAGATAAAAAAAAACAAAAACAGAGAAATAGGCATTTTAAAAAATATAAGGATACTGGAAGTGGGATCTACTCGAAAGAGTTTAGCTGTTTACTATATACTCAATGTTGACTCAATGCAACAATTTACAAAAGCAAACTTCAATTTTTTTAATACTTCATTTATTTATTATTTGCCTTTGTTCTTTCATTTTAAACTATTGGTTTTTGTATTTGTCGTGTATTTGTTGTTTCATTTAACGAAAATTAAAAAAACCTACAACAATGTCAATAAGAAGGACTCAGCGAAAGTGATCGACAATATTTTGTTTTTGTTCTTAAACTTTCGTTAAATTAAACAACAAATACACAACAAATACAAAAACAAATAGTTTAAAATGAAAATGAAATTGAAGTTTGCGTCTTTCGTTTTTGTACTTTTCAATTACTGTTCGTTCGTATTGGCTTTGACTAAGAGTATTTATTGTGTTTTATTATAAAATCTCCAAATTTTTTCATGACTTTTATTTTAAAATTAATACAACTAATTCTCATTGTAACAATGGCCACAAAATGACGGCGTTGTTTGAATGATGCAGATAGTTTCTGTGTTGTTTGTGGTGAATATACCTTCAAAAAGTTTCGTAAAGTCATCACGGACTTTGTTTAAAACAGGATATTTTAATTACTTTGGAGTGAAAATTTGCGATGAAGAGAAGCCATGGGTGCCAAATACTGCGTGCCAAAATTGTGTTGTGTCTCTGCGACAATGGTCGAATGGAAAAAGATCAGCTCTCAAATTTAAGACACCAATGATTTGGCAGGAGCCTACGAATCATCATGATGATTGCTATTTTTGTGTGGTAAACATTACTGGAATAAACTTGGCAAACAAAAATGAATGGTCCTATCCGACATTGCCTTCTGCTCAGCGACAACTTCTGCACTCAAACGAATCATCAGTACCGCACACGTCATCAGCTTTTGAAGGAAGATGGGATACGCATATAATGGCCGATTACTGCTGGTAGGTACAGGTAAGAAAGTCTTGTAAAAGACAATTTTGTGCTGATGCACGGTAAATCATTAAAATTAAATATGTAAAAATTCTCATTTTTGTAAGAATTTAACACCTATATGAAAATTAAAAACTAGAGCTGTTACAAAGAAACAAATCATTTTTTCGTAACCAGCACCTTAAGTTGACTTAAAATTACTAAAAAAAAACGCTGGAAAATGTTTCACTGTTGAGCAGTGTAATCAGTCTGCGAGTAACTGCACTGATGTTGCAAATTTATTTGTTGAGTTTTTTAGCTCAAATTTTACACCTGATAACAGAAATATATATACCGCTGATGCTGCGTAGGTTAATTATCTCTTAATTTCAGTTCTCTCTAGCTTTCATCTGATGATGTCATGAACGGTATTATTAGACTTAAACCATCTGATATAACTGATTATGATGGATTATCGCGAGTTTGTTTAAAAACGTATCAGCACTAGCATCCCCTTTAAAACTGGTTTTTAATAAATCTCTGGCTTCAGCCATTTTCGCTGATGACTGGAAAATCACTTGCATCAATCCTACTTTCAAAAGTGGCAATAAAAATAACGTCCGTAATTACCATCCTATATAAAAGTTGACTACAAACTCTAAGCTTTTAGAGGTAATTATAAAAGACAAAATATTGTAACCAAGAGCCTAATACTACCTTCCTAGCATGGTTTCGTTCCGAATCGTTCTACAATCACCAACCAGGCCGAATTTAGTGAATATTGTTTAGAATATTTCGTAGTTGCTCCTTAAGGAAGCATATCAGGACCGCTGCTCTTTGTATTGTTTACAAATGAAAGCGATTGTTTCTCTTTTGCAAAATATCTGCTTTACGCAGCCGATTCAAAAATTTAATCTACCATTAAAAATCAAGATGAAATAATTAAAATCCAGACTGAAATTGATAAACTCCAAATCTGGGGTGTATTTTTACGCTTTTCATTGAAAATAAAAAGTGTTTTAAGGTTATTTAACCGAAAATTCAAAATATCTTACCTACATCCTATGTGATTGGAACTCTTCACTGGATACTGTTGATGACACCAATATCTTGATATTATTTATACATCTAATTTCTCTTTTATAAATCACAAAGCGTATTCAGTTCTGGTTTATCAGACGACACTGTTATAAATTTTCTGCCCCTATACGTTTAAATTACTTTTTACAGCTTTTGTTTGGTCGAATTTGGAGTATGGTGCTATAATTTGAAGACCATATCAGTTAACTGCCATTCATCGAATTGAACGTGTTAAGAAAGTTTTCCTTAGATTACGTACATTAAATTTTCAACAAACAATGCCTTCATATAATCCAGTTAACTTTCAATCAATTTATAGTCATTGGTAACTAAGAGAGTTGTTCTTTCTCTATCTTCCTTCTTTAAAATTGTCAGTGGCGAGGGTTACTCTACTTCTCCTCCTACGCGAATTAATTTTAACATACCACTGTCCCGCCGTTCCATGAACAAATTGTTAAAACTGAGTATGCTCGTACTGCTCCCATTGCACGGGCTTTTAATGAGCTTAATAAAATCTCCAACTCTGTCTTTTTTGATTTATCAATGTCTACTTATGATTTTTTTGCACTATGCACGTACATACCTATGCTAACTCAAGAACAAGTAAGTAAGATAGATCCCTGAAAAAAAAATGCGATTAGTATAGGATAACCCCTGATGAGTCGCAAAGGAGTATGCGACCAATGCCAGTTTTCATATCTTTTTATGAATTAACCTATTCCATTTTGTTTGAGAATGTCCTATGAAGAGACTGATTGTACACATTTATACCCAAAAGGGATCGATAGGACCAATTCCCTCTGGTCCCATATGGGAACCTATGAAGACTAGTCTCTTTTCGGTTCAATAGGGAATCTAATAGGGCCAGTCGCATTTTTAATCACAATGGTCGTAGAATGGTACTCACTGATGTAATCATTTTCGGTTTATATTGAAATAAGCAAGTTAAAAAATACGTTGTTTTATAATTTGTTTTAATAATATGTATTTTAAAACAGTTCACAAGCATTTCGTTAAATAATCCAATTAATAACTTATGTTTTAAATTCGTTTCCGACATTAATATATATTTTTTAATAATAGATGGCTTTATTTATTTTGAAGTTATATAAATATATTATCACATCACATTTTTAATTAGTTTATTTCATTCATTCATTTGTATAAATAATAATAAACTCTTATCAACGCTGAAACCTGGCCAAGTCTCTTTTTGCGTGGCTTGACAAAACTTTTTGATTTAATTTGGCCATTTATTGAAAGTTTTTATTGTGTGCTTATCATTTGATGTGATAGGATTTGTATGTGTATGAGATGAGGTCAAAGCGCGCATGAGGACGAATCGCGTCTTTTAATACTACTCGCAACATTCGACAGAAAAAAATCGATGGTTTTCCTAAAATGAAACTATCGATAGTTTTGCAGCTCTATGGATAACAAAAAACAGCTGTTATTTCTCCAAGTACAAGCAATTCCCGTACATGAAGAACATTGGAGAACATTTATAAAATTTAAAGTGATTTGAATAGATACAAATCGCCGGTATATCTAATAATCCTGTTTTGTCACAGCACAATGATATAGCAAAGGCGGAACACAAATATAATGCTCTTCGAAAACGCTGGAGTCCTAAGCCTTTCGTTAGTGTTTCTGTCATAAATAACCGCGGGACAGCGAGACCAGATATTATTGTGAGACTAATTTCAAAAGTTGGCAAGTTGAAGGGATTGTCCTGAGATGTGTTTATACGGTTTGGAAAACCAACAAACGAAAAGTGCATTGATGTGTCTATATAACAACCAGTTTCGAGGTTATCACCCAACATGTGAGCCAGTTATAAACCTGAAATTGTTTAACATAAATTTCCTGTACATAACAATGTAGGTCATGGACTAGATGAAGGCAAAATTCATCTCCCTCCCATTGGGGTGGTACCGACTGGTGGATCAAGACTTGATCTCCCGTGGTTGTTGTTGTGTTACCAGTGCTTCGGGCCATTCAATGGGCACCACTCACAAATTGTCCCGTGGTGATACCAGTTGCGTCAGTTATCGCGGAACAGGATGCGTGACGTAAGGCCAAAATACCCAAGGTGGTTAAGAGCTCAATTAAAAATTAGGCGGACGCCGTGGTGTGATGATAGCGTGCTCCGTCTACCACACAGAAGATGCTGGGTTCACGCCCTGTTCAAAGCAATATCAAAATTTTAGTAAACAGTTTTTTCAATTAGAAGAAAATTTTTCTAACGGGTCGTTTCTCGGCAGTGCTTGGCAAGCACTCCGAGTGTATTCTACCATGAAAAGCTTTCAGTGGAAACTCAACTGCCTGGCAGATGCCGTTCGGAGTCGGCAAAAACAAGTAGGTCCCGTCCCGCCAATTTGTAAGAAATATTAAAAAAAGAAATTGGAAGAGAAGCTCGGCCTAAAATCTATTCGGATGTTATCTCCCCTTACATTTATACATTTTTTATACCTTTCATGAAAATGAAATGGTATATTAATTTCGTCACGAAACCGAAAATTGTAAGTCCTTAAAGGAAAATAGATAGACCCACCATTAAGTATACCGAAATAATCAGGTTGAAGAGCTGAGTTGATTTAGCCATGTCCGTCTGTCCGTCTGTCTGTTTGTATGCAAACTAGTCCCTCAATTTTTGAGATATCTTGATAAAATTTGGTGAGCAGGTGTATTTGGGTGTCCGATTAGACATTTGTCGGAACCGACCGGATCGGACTACTATAGCATATATCCTCCATACAACCGATTTTTCAGAAAAAGAGGATTTTTGTAATATCTTACCCAATTTAACAGATTGAAGCTTCAAACTTCACCATATACTTTCGTATATTGCACATATTGTTGCCTGAAAAAATTTATGAGATCGGTCGTATATATAGTATATATCCCCCACAACCGATTGTTCAGATAAGGAACTTTTCGTAATTACTGCCCTATTTTAAGAGCTAGAGGCTTCAAATTTCAGCGAATGCTTACGTATATAGCATATATTGTTGTCTGAAAAAATCATAAAGATCGGTGGTATATATAGTATATATATGGTGGTATATATAGTATATATATATAGTATATATATATATATTTTCGCAAATTTTAGCCCCATTTTAACAGCTAGAAGCTTCAAATTTCACCGAATATTTACTTATATAGCATATATTGTTGTCTGAAAAAATCATAGAGATCGGTTGTATATATAGTATATATCTCATACAACCGATTGTTCAGATAAGAAACTTTTCGCAATTTCTGCCCCATTTTAACAGCTATAAGCTTCAAATTTCACTGATTGCTTACGTATATAGCATATATTGATGTCTGAAAAAATCATTGAGATCGGTGGTATAAATAGTATATATCTCATACAACCGATTGTTCAGATAAGAAACTTTGCGCAATTTCTGCCCCGTTTTAACAGTTAGAAGCTTCAAATTTCACAAAATGCTTTCGTATATAGCATATATTGTTGTCTGAAAAAATCATAGAGATCGGTGGTATATATATTATATACTTCATATAAACTGTCATATTGACCCCTTTTTTACGGCTAGAAGCTTCAAGATTCATCAAATTTCATCAAATAGTTACGTTTACGTCATATATTTTTGAAATACGTGATTCGTAGCCATAGTTTTTACATGCAGACCACAAAAAACGTGAAGCATTGCATCCTCACACAGATTACCTACCTATTTTTTATTTTATATTTATCTTAAAAATCGTTTAGATATGTTCAAATTTCACCAAATGCTTACGTGTATAGCATATATTGTTGTCTGAGAAAATCATAGATACCGGTGGTATATATAGTATATATCCCATACAACCGATTGTTCAGATAAGAAACTTTGCGCAATTTCTTCCCCATTTTAACAGTTATAAGCTTCAAATTTCACCGATTGCTTACGTATATAGTATGTATTGTTGTGTCAAAAAATCATAGAGATCGGTGATATATATAATATATATATGATGGTATATATAGTATATATATAGTATATATATATTTTTTTTACGATTTCGGCCCCATTTTAACAGCTAGAAGCTTCAAATTTCACCAACTGCTTACGTGTATAGCATATATTGATGTCTGAAAAAATCATTGAGATCGGTGGTACACATAGTATATATCTCATACAACCGATTGTTCAGATAAGAAACTTTGGGCAATTTCTGCCCCGTTTTAACAGTTAGAAGCTTCAAATTTCACAAAATGCTTACGTATATAGCATATATTGTTGTCTGAAAAAATCATAGAGATCGGTCGTATATATATTATATACTTCATATAAACTGTCATTTTGACCCCTTTTTTACGGCTAGAATCTTCAAAATTCATCAAATTTCATCAAATAGTTACGTTTTCGTCATATATTTTTGAAATACGTGATTCGTAGTCATAGTTTTTACACGCAGACCACAAAAAACCTGAAACTTTGCATCCTCACACAAAGTACCTACCTGTTTTTTATTTTATATTTATCTTAAAAATCATTAAGGTATGTAGATCTGTTCACTATATATTTCTTATCTTATACATCCGATTATTCGGAGATTACGAACGGGATAAGATTATTGTTCAGCCCCATTCATGAAAGGTATGAAGTCTTCGGCACAGCCGAAGACAGTCCCGTTCTTACTTGTTTTTTAATAACAACTACTCAATTTCTCCTGTTGCAATACATTTTCATTAGCCAAAGCTCCTTTACAATTCTAGGCCTAGTAAATACATGAACCAATGAGCGGATCACGCATTAAAAAATACGTATGAAAAGCTAGTTGTTTAGATGAAATTTTGTTTAACGTTAATTCTTTGTTCGTGACGTAGGACGTGTTTGCTCACATATTACGCACAGTACATATGTTAAATCGCAAGCTGCCAAGTTGACTATTGAGTATGATCCTGTATATAGCTCAAAAATTATAATAATAATGTTTTTTCGCGGTATACATCAGCCCGCTTATCTTCCAATATGTGGTGTGCTGTTTTTTATTTGTTCCCATTGGTTGGTTATTCCTAACGTTTTTGGCCGACTCCGAAGGCATCTGCTTTTTTGCTGAGAAACTTTTCATGGCAGAAACACAATCAAAGGGTTTGTCTAACCACCAAATATATTTGATGTAAGTTGTTAGCCCGCTTTTCAAAAAAGAATATAAAATTTCTCCGAAAATTTTACCCTAAATCCGATAGTAGTCTTTAAGTCCTAGTACTTTAGGTTCGGTATAGGGCTCCGCATTTTTCTTAACTAATTCGATTCGATCACCTGTAATCTTTTTTATTTTACTCGTTTCGGTGCCGTTTTTTTTAATATTTCTTAAAATGGGCTACATAGATTTCAAACTGACTAATCCCAATTGTACCCGAATGGGATAAAGGCCCAAATGTAGACAAAATAGATTAATCGGGGACCAATCTCTTTAGGAATTAATCGCACGATTTTTGCAGGGATATGAATTCTTACATTCATTGTCATATGTAAGTTAGCACCAACTAAGTCAACATTCGAGCTGACGCTAATGTAAGGAGCCTAGTCAGCAATACGCAAGTCGATGGCCGAAAATACTTAATAATAATTTTGAAGCAAACAGGAAAAGGCCCAGACGCTGCATCAGCAAAAACACAAATATTGTGAACGACATCCGAAATTGAATTGGGAACAACATCTGTCACGCGCCGATCAAAATAATGCTGGCACAGACAGGTAGAATTAAGTTATATTAAGAACTAATTTACCATTTTTGGTTCAGTCACTTGTAAGCCGTCAGTTGTAAATAGTCCGATGTAAATAGTGAGTAAGCAAGCAAGGTCTTACGACCAATAGTTAAATTAGTAATAAAACAATAAAGGTCCTAAGACCCTAAAAATATATTTTTTTAGTAACTTTAATTAAGGCTACAATAATTGGCGCCTGAGCTAAATAAAAAGCTTGGCCGGTAAATTTATAGTGTAAAAAGTTAAATAAAGTGCCACTAGACTCACAAAGGAAAAACTTCCTAAAAAAGTGCCTACCAAAATAAAATGGTTCCAAAGACAGGAAAAAAACCGATAATAAAAGTTCCACTGAACTTATAAAATAAAAACTTCCCAAAAAGTGCCAACTAACGTTAAATAGTGCCAAAGACGGGAAGAAATAACCAAAAAAAGTGCCGCAAAAGATATAGAAAACCTATAAAGGCGTGAAAAAGACAGTAAAACCTCCTGGACGCCCAGAATTGCCCGCCAGCAACCCAGCACAGGAGCAAGACAGTGTACCCCAGTATCTATTGAAAACAGGAGCAATACACACTCGCCAGCATGCGGAAATATTTAATATAGGACTACATAGATTTAAGTGAATTGCATTTTAAAATATTTTTGGAAAATTCTGAATCATTTAACAAGAAACTCAGACATACAGGAAAGTTCTGTAAATTAAATCTAAAATTAACAACAGAAAACCCTTGAAAAAATTTTTCGTAACGTGAAAGTGAGGAATTTATATTACTTAGAGGAAAAGAAAAAATTAAATATTTGCGAAATCAAAAAAAATTGTTTAAAAAGGAAATAATTACAATGTCAAATCCAAACAATTTGATTAGACCCTCAATGCTTGGGACTAACCCTGCTGCACAAGCAGCACCGCCAAGCCCCAAAAAGCAAATTTCACCAGACTTGGCAAATATGATAAGAAGCATGATATCTCTAGCCAGAGAGGCAAGCGTGCCTAATATAGTACGGAGTGTCCTTAACAACAAAACAAATCCGATCATAACTGATCAAACTATAGACGTCCAATTCCAAAATAATATGAGTGAAATGGATAAGATTCCAGATGTTGTACGGTCAATGAGAGAATTCTCAGGAAATTCCTCGGAGTTTAGCTCCTGGAAAAAGAGTGTTGAAAGAATTTTGAGAATTTATGAACGCTCAAAGGGCACACCTAGATATTTCCGCATTTTGAATGTCATTAATTCAGCATGTCAGCGTTCAGAATGTCATCAATTTCCCGCTGCCTAACTACCCACTACGCCGACAAACGAGACATAGGCCCTTTAGAGTACCAAATGACATGTCTCATACAAGGACGAATGTCCATTAATGAGTTCTACCAGAAAGTATACGGACACCTATCACTACTTTTAAATAAAATAGGTTGTATGGAAATAGGTGAAGAAGCAGTTCACCTGTCAACTGAGAATAACCTAGCTAAGGTCCTCGACACCTTCGTCAGAGGACTTTCGGGTAATCTCCCCAGGTTACTTGGCATAAAGGAACCAAAGAGTTTGCCAGAAGCCTTACACCTTTGCCTGAAGCTCGAAAACCAAATCTTCAGGGCATACCACGCGAACAACCAGATGTCTAACTCCCATCAACAAAGCTTTAATTCTCCGAATCCACGACAGCAACCTTTCACGGCAAAATACCCCCAACCGCAATCTGACCAACAATTCCAACCACAGTCAAGGTTTTATCCCGAACTAGCACACCTACATCAACCCATATCAAATCCCATTCCACAAAACTAACATGAAAAAAATTTTAATCTTCGCAACTATCAGCTATACGCCAACCAAAACTCAAACCAGGTAAATAAATACCAACCACAAAACCCCTTTAACCAACGACACCATGCTTCTCCACGACCACCTTAACCACCTCAACCCATGAACGTAGACGAAAGCGTCAGGACAAGAGCGGTAAATTATATTGTTACGAATATTAGCAACACTAAGGGGACTGTCATCTCTAAGCCGATGCTAAACAGTGATATCATGCACATCCATAAATCAATTATTATGTATCTACATAAACGAATCAATAATTATATCTACACATATGTATGTACACGCAGCGGAAAAGTAACGCACAAACACATGCATATATCTTATCTGAGGTGCTCACAATTCAATCAGGGCAATAATTTGTGCAAGTATTACTCACGCGCATATAAGAAGCTCCAAACGTAGTTGTGGCTGTGATTTTGTAGCTGATAACTAACTAGTAAGTTCTGGAATGGAAAAGTCTAGAAGTATGCAACGAGAAATCAAAAAGTATAAAAGGTCGTGACAGTAGAGGTGCGAGAGTTAGTTTCATTTAAGCTATCAATCAGTTGACTTAAGCAAGCTATCAGTAAGCGAAGTATAAGTGTTATTGTGAAGTACTTTAATAAAGGCCAGTTTTGCATTATTGAAGATTGGCGTTATTTATTCAACAGTTTAGTTATTCGAACTTAGCAGAAGGTTGCAAATAAGAGGATTTGCAGTAAATTCGTTACAATATGAAACGCCCTAAAGCTCAAGAAATGGGCAAACGGCCACCTAATACATCGATGATAAATCATCCCCCTATCAAAGTTCAAAGGTACTTTCACATCAACACCGATGGAGCGAGGGATAGCCAACACTATCATAACCAACACTACCAGGACCAATACTACCAAGACCAATACTACGAAGACCCAAACGACTACAATCAGAACACAATCTTTAACAACGAAAAGGAAGAACCGCAGGATCTAAGTGATGTACATTTCTTAGATTGAACAACTCTTCGTTACCCTACTTTAGATGCAGGACGAAGAGTGGCGAAATTTTAAACATTTTAGTGTACACTGGATCTAACAAAAATTATATCCACTCCAGCTTAGTAACAAAATAAATAGAAAACGATAACCCCTTTTTTGCAAATTTTGTCGGGGGAAAATCAAAATTACCCACCACACATATCTCAACCTCTTCAACTTAGAAAACTACAAGCTTAAATTCTTCTTGCTACACACTCTCAATACCTTTCATGCAATACTAAGCAATGACAGCTTAAAGGAACTCTCAGCGGTCATACATACAAAGGAGAATTTTATGGTTGTAGCAAACAAAAAAAAATTTTTTTAAGACAATACAGTGTACAAAATGTTAACACAATACAAATTCGGGACCAAAACATGACCACGGAAGAAAAAAAAACGAAATTAGACAATTAGCACAGAAACACCGTAATTTATTTTCAAAGCCAATCGAAAAACTAACTTATACAACAAAGGTAGTTGCCGAAATTCGCACAAATTCTGACACACCAACATACTCAAAATCATACCCATATCCTATGAGCCCTAAGCAGGAAGTTGAAGCTCAGGTAAACAAACTGCTAAAGGACGGAATAATATTCAAATCAAGATCCCCATACAACTCACTCGTCTGGGTCGTGCCTAAAAATGACGACGCCTCAGGGGGAAAAAAATGGTCATTGATTACAGGAAACCTAATCAAGTAAAAATCGCAGATAGGTATCCAATACCCGAGATAAACGAGGTACTTTCCCAATTAGGAAAGAATCGAATTTTCTCAGTGATTGACTTAAAAAGCGATTTCCATCAAATTCCTCTTAAGAAATCTGGCGTGGAAAAAACAGCTTTTTCAGTGAAAAACGGAAAATACGAGTTCATGAGACTTCCTTTTGGCTTAAAGAACGCCCCTGCCATCTTTCAACGGACACTGGACGACATACTTAGGGAACACATAAGAAGAATTTGCTATTTATACATAGACGATATAATTATATTTAGTGAGGATGAAAAAACGCACGCTGAACATACCGACACAATTTTCGAAACTCTGAACAAGGCAAACATGAAAGTCCAAATTGACAAATGCGACTTTTCCAAAAGAAAGTCGAATTCCTGGGATTTGCGTCTCTTCTGACGGAATATCTACAAACCCAGCCAAAGTATAATCAATAACAGACTTCCCCTACCCCAAAACAATTAAAGACTTACGCTCATTCTTGGGTTTATCCGGATATTATAGAAGATCCATCCAAGATTATGCTAAACTAGCAAAACCACTGACATCCCTACTTCGAGGAGAGTAAGGAAGAATGTCTAAAAGCAGTTCAAGGAAAATTCTAATAAATTTGAATGAAAAAGCAAAAGAAGCATTCAATAAAATTAAAGCCACCCTCACATCCAAAGATGTTATCC
>JARSSU010045985.1:0-12817 GCA_029619165.1 Eurosta solidaginis
AGATGTCAAGATAAAGTTGCTGCACTGTTCATGGCGTTGAAAGGGCCTGCAGCTGAGATTTTACAAACCATTCCAGAGGGCGAACGGAACTGTTATGAAGCATTGATGGGCGCTCTAGAGAGACGATACGGAACTGAGCATAGGAGACAGATATACCAAATGGAGTTGCTGAACCGCTTCCATAGGCCTGGTGAAACATTGCAAGAGTTTGCGTCGGATATTGAAAGGCTAGCACATTTAGCGAATGCGGAAGCACACGTGGAATACACTAAAAGGGTAAAGATTCAGAGCTTTATAAGTGGCATACGGGACGTCGAAACAAAGCGAGCTACATACGCAAACCCAAAGCCAACCTTCGCAGAAACGGTGTCACAAGCTCTGATTCAGGAAACAGCGTCGCTTCTGTGTAAGCCAGTTTTCAAAGCGCGCCGTGTGGAAGTAGAAAGGCCAGAGTGTGTAGACGCAATATTGGAGGCGCTGAAAGGATCGCAAAAGCGGAGTGAAAAAGTTATCAAATGCTTCAAATGCGGGAAGTCCGGTCACATTGCACGTGATTGCGATCTTGGTCCTAATAGTTCCAACAATGTGGGTGGCCGTAAACGCAAAGCTGGAGGAGATGAGCAAGAGCGAGTAAGAGGTAGAGATCGAGAGCTAGATCCAGCTATTAAATGTCCTGTGAATGTGGATCCTTGATCCGATCTGACTTGGTCAACAGAGAGTAAAACCGTTACGTACGGTCACAGGCGAGTATAACCAAGTCCAGGGAGAAGTGATATGTGAAGTCCTAATTGGAAAGGTCACGGTTCTACACAAACTCGTTGTGGCGAAGATCGTTGAGGAAGTCATATTGGGTGTGGACTTCTTGGTTGACCATGACATCAAGATCGATATGCAGAGAAGGGTGATGCGTTATGAGAACCAGGATATACCCATTAACTTCAAGTTGGAGAAAGGGTTTCAGTAGTAATCGAGTAATGGTGGAGAAGACTCGACAAAGGCCACGAAAGTCAAAAGATCGAATGGGCCAAATAAAGCGAAATTAAAAGTACCTGCGAGAAAAAGACCGGCATCGGCAAACCCTAATGGACGCACTAAAACGACTGAAAGAATTTTTCAGAAAGAATGCAAGGGTGGTTTCAAGCCAGCGTGCACTACTGTTGTGAAACGTCCAGACGATAATCACGATGCAAAGTCAATCCGTCAAGTGCAAGCTCTGCGAAGAAGTTCATTGGTCAAACAACAGAGTGCGAGGGAACGATCAAGAATAATGAGTAGTAAGATGAAACGCAGGTCCAATGAGAACAAAAATTCGGAAGGTCTGAGGGAGATTTGGTACTGTTAAACAATTCTCACCGGCGGAAAGATGTTCCAGCCAAATTTCGGTGCAGTTGGGAAGGCCCGTACAAAGTTGTGAAGAAGATCAGTGATACCATCTACCGCATACAAACCACTGGGAAACCAGCTAGCGGCGTTTAGATCGGGAGATTTGTCTAATCGGTACGATCAGACTTAGGTGGAGGGCAGTGTTACGATTATTAGCAAAACTAAGGGGTGCTGCTATCTTTAAGCCGATGCTAAACAGTGATATCATGCACATCCATAGATCAATCGTTATGTATCTACATAAACGAAACAATAATTGCATCTACACATATGTACCATGTACGTATACGAGCAGCGGAGAATCAATGCACAAACACATGCATATATCTTAGATACTCCTGAAAGTATGCAACGAGAGAAGCTATAAAATCGTGCAATTGTAGTTACATCTGAGAAGTTTGAGAGCTGATGGCAACTAGTAGATTCTGGAAATGGAAGTGGCTAGAAAAGGGAAAATAAGAGGATTTGCAAGTAAATTCGTTGCAATATTTTAAAATGTTCGCTTAACTGGCTGCTCACATTTAATCTATTAACTAGATTTTAGAAATTAATATTAATATGTAGTCTGATTTTCTGTATACACATTTAAAAGAAAAGTTGATTTATTAACCGCGAGCAAAAAACAAACCTTTCTTCCATTCTCTGGTCTTTCGCGACAGCCGTTCTCCCTGTCAGCTATTATTTGACAGATAGCTATGGTAATGGAGGAATAGAAAGATTTTTCACTTGTATGAATTCACAATGTTCGCCACTTGTATGAATTTCACAAATTGAAATTCATGGCGTGTAGTCTCGAGCAAAAAACAAACCTTTCGTCCATTCTCTGGTCTTTCGCGACAGCCGTTCTCCCTGTCAGCTATTATTTGACAGGTAGGTATGGCAATGGAGGAATAGAAAGATTTTTCACTTGTATGATTTCACAATGCAAGTAGCGAATGTTTGATAAAAACGTTCACAATAGTAAACAGCCTCAGTCACCTGTTCAATCGCTGTTCAATTACTTAAATTATTTGTTCAAAGTGTTTTTCAAACATTTTTGTAAACGACTGGTATATTGCAATATTTACTTAATTTAAAATCCTTGCTTAACTGGCTGCTCACATTTAATCTATTAACTAGATTTTAGAAATTAATATTAATATGTAGTCTGATTTTCTGTATAGACATTTAAGGTACGCGCACATTACGCTGCGCGACACGTAGCGACAGCGGCGCCTCACAGAGCGACATATTTTGGCAATTCACATTAAGCGGCAATCGAGCGACACATTGCGGCAAAAGTTTGTGTTTATTTTTGTTTGCAAAATGGACGACACAGTTTTTGAAACTGTAATTATTTCATTTTTGTGCGAAGAAGAGGAATGGAAAAGAAAAAGGTCGTGGCTATAGGTCCAAGACATTTCATCCTCAAGATATGAGGAAGGAGAGTTCCACACTCTTTTGCCCAGATTGAAAAAAGATGGTGCAAAATTCTTTGCATGTATTCTTATGAGGCAATTCACACCTAGCGGCAGCAGCACTGCGCGACACTTCCCAACGCGGCTTTTTTGCCTAGTTGATCAAATTTGCCGCGCTGTGCCGGGTCGCGCAGTGCTGCTGACGCTAGGTGTGAATTGCCTCATAAGAATACATGCAAAGAATATTTTGTAGTGCAGTGCAGTGCTGCGTAGTGCAGCCTAATGTGGCCTTAACTTAAAAGAAAACGCTGATTTGAAACACAAATGGGCAATTCATGGCACTGCAAATTAATAATCGTTAGCAAAAAACAAACCTCTCTTCCATTCTCTGGCCGTTCGCGACAGCCATTCTCCCTGTTAGCTATCATTTGACAGGTAGGTATGGCAATGGAGGAATAGAAAGATTTTTCACTTGTATGAATTCACAATGGGAATGAAGAACCATTGTGAATGAAACTAAGTGTGATATCTTATCTGTCAACTGCCTGACAGGATGTACAATATGGCAACTTTTTAGCGTTTTGACCGGGTGTTAAAGATGACGGCGCCTATCTTCAGCGGGTGATAGAAAGATATACAGAATGAGACAGCGATATTCAATTACAAATCAGGTGATCCAATCACTTTGGAATTTTGACGTCTATGCAGAAAATATCACACTTATGCCGTCTTCCAGTGAGTTTTACAGCTCAGGCTCACGTTCAATCCTCATGGGAATGCTCTGGATTATTGAGAGACCTGAGAAGCAGATGTCGTGAAATTTTCGCACACGTGAAATGTGATAGGCAGATGCCGCCGCTGTTTTTCATTTAACTCATACGGCGAAAGGCTAAGCAGCGACGTCTATTTTTGAAAAAGTAGGTTTATTAAAGGCAGCGTTGCCAAACTAAAAAGTACTAATTAACAAATTATTATTATTATTATTATTTATTTATTTTTTATTTTTAGAAAAAATAATTAAATACTTGAGTGTAAGCAAACCTTTTTTTTTCAATTACTGCAATTAAGGTGTCCCAGATGCTATATATTCCAAAATTATAACGTTTTATGTCTGTTTAAAAATTTAACTTCAATTTCCCTAAGATTTCCGGAATATGGCCATTAGTGATGTTTGTGTGTGTGTGCAAATTTTTGAGCGATCAGCTGTTAGTTGCGCTATGACCATACCGATGAAGTATTTTTAAATTAATTTCATGCCGCCTAATCAGCGCATCAAGATACTTGGTTTTCCATTGACTGCTATTGGTCACCCAAAGTTACTTTCCGCCGCCAAAGTGTTATACGTATTAAGCTAAGGCCACACTCCGCTGCACTACACTGCGCTGAAAAATATGCTTCGCACGTATTCTTATGGAGCAATTCACATCTAGCGGCAGCAGCACTACACTGCGCTTCACTTTTTTGCCTATTTGATCAGCATGGTCGCGAAGTGCTGCTGCCGCTAGATGTGAATTGCTTCATAAGAATACATGCGATGAATATTTTGCAGCGCAGTGTAGTGCAGCGCACCTGAACATCATTGTGTACAGTACATAACCACAATGGCCTAATCAGGGGCCCTATTCAGTAACTGTGAGTTTTAAAATATACACTTTTTCTTCATATAATTTGTATGAAAGAAAAATGTACGTTTCAAAACTCATAGGCGCATAATTATAGTCAAAATAAAATAGGTTTTAAATTTACTTTCGGCTTTTTTGACAGATAGCTCATACAAAATATGTCAAAAAGCTGCAACTAAATTTAAAATCTATTTTATTTTGACTACGATTATGCGCCATAGTTATTGAATAGGGCCCCATCACAGCAAGATACGTGTTGTTCCATTTACTGCTATTGGTTATACCTATATGACACTACTTTATTTTCGTGTATTTTTTCTTGTATTTTATCTTCAATTTTTTGTCGCACTCCCTCCTAATACGCCTTCAGTACTGGTGTAAGTGTGTAAACTATATTTCAAAAAATTAACGAAATACAAGGAAAATACAATCTAGTTCATTAAAAACAAACGAGCCAGATTGTATTTCGATAGGTTTTTTTGACATTCGGCCGCTTTTTCATTATTTTTTCTGACACATGAAAATTTTGTGTTTAGTTTGAAAATTTTGTGCATAAAAACACAATTAAAATCAACTTTCTTGTGAAAAAAGTGAACCATTATAGACCGAAATAATTTTCGCGTGTTATTTGCATTGTTTTTATTGTTAAAAGTGTTAATGTAAAAATAAAATGTAAAACATAAACAAAAACATGTCAAACTCACAAATTTTTGGGGAATAGTGGTCTCGCTTTTTCATGATAGAAATTGTTGTTGTGTTTTGAAGTTCCGATAAAGTTTCGTCAGTTTTTTTAGCTTGGAATCCAAATAAAAATAAAGTAGTGTCATATATGCTTCACCCAAAGTTACTTTCCGCCGCCAAAGTGTTATACGTATTAAGCTAAGGCCACATTCCGCTGCCCTACACTACGCTGAAAAATATTCATCGCATGTATTCTTATGAAACAATTCACATCTAGCGGCAGCAGCACTACAATGCGCTTCACTTTTTGCCTATTTGATCAGCATGGCCGCGCCGCAAAGTGCTGCTGCCGCTAGATGTGAATTGCTTCATAAGAATACATGCGATGAATATTTTGCAGCGCAGTGTAGTGCAGTGCAGTGTGGCCTTGGCTTTATTATGAATATAAGCAATTTCCACAAATCACCTATCTAGATTACGCATTCACGAGTTCAAAATTGGTTCGTTCCAGACCTGTTAAATAATGATTACTAATGGTAATGATTAGCCGTTCCATTGATTATTTTCTTTAAACGCCATTTAATGATTACTTGCCAATATTTTCTATTTTTTATGATTACTTTTCAATTAATTAGAATCAAAAAATCATGATTTTTTACGATTATTGAAAAAAAATCAAAAATAATCAAAAGTAATCAAAAAAGGCCCTTTTGAATACTTTTGATTATTTTAGATTTTTTCGATAATTTTAAATTTTTTGTTTTTATTTTTTTATTGCTTTTGATTATTTTTCCGCTTTGTTGAAAGTAAAGTTCTTGTTTGTTGCATGCACGGAATAATTTCTGCATTGTTATAATACACAACAAAATAATTTTTTGTTAAATCCCATAAAATTCGTGATAGCATTGTGGATTTTGCGCAAATGAGAACTTCCGAGTGTTCAAATACGCGATTCGTAGGACCTTGGACAGGAGCCGTATGCTTTGTGTAGAATTAAACCCGATCCATGGCATTAATCCACTCAATGAGCGACCAATACAACACCCCGCACCAATTCACGTTGCTCGCCCACGAAGAAGAAGATCGCCTATAAGTACCAAGTAAATTGCAAGCCAGGATATATATAATACATGAGATTATGTGTGTGATAAGTAAACCAGCAAACAAACAAATAAAAACCGTGCCTGCCATTTCTTTAATTGGACAGCGAATTCGACCAACCTCGTCAGCGCCAGCCACCTCGCTCAGCAACTATCAATAGCAGCACCGCACCACGATATCTAACCACCACCATCAGCGCCAAAACCACGCGCTAATCACCAGACGCAACCACAACCACTTCGTCGCACCAACCACGAGCGCAACCACCACGAGAGCGCCAACTCTAAATCGCGCGCCACCATCGGCAGCGCCTACCGAACGCACAACCACCCCAGCGACAACACACATTTAGCAGGGCCACTGAATATAGGCCGTCGGCAACAACAACAGCAGGGCCGCTAAACATAGGCCCTGCTGCCAACACCAGCTGAATAACAACAACAGCAGGACCGCTAAACATAGGGCTGCTGCAACAGCATCAGCTTGGACAACACAACAGCAGGGGCGCCAACATAGGCCTGCTGCAACAGCAGTAGCTGAACAATAACAGCAGGGCCGCCAAACATAGCAAAACATAGGCCTGCTGCAACAGCATCAGCTTGAACAACAACAGCAGGGCCGCTAAACATAGGCCTGCTGCCAACTGCACCAGATATAAAAACAACAGCAGGGCCGCCAAACATAGGCCTCCTGCAACACCATCAGCTTGAACAACAACCACGCAGGGCCGCTAAGCATAGGGCTGCTGCAACACCACCTACAACAATAACAACATTTTGAAACCGGGTGAGGCCCGTTCCAAACTCAAGAAAATATACTATGTAATTATATGAATCTGGCTGGTCATCCGAGCCGCCGGGCAACGTCAGCCCTGCGTCTAAAGGGAGGTGTTCGTGAGGCAAACAGGACCAAGGACATCAAGTATAATAAACAATATACAGGTTCTCCCTTCCTAAGCACGCACGGATCGCTGGGCGACCACAACATTTGCGGAAACCAAACTTTAAGATAAACATACCCAGCAGGGATGACTGGACGGAAACTCGGACAACGTGCTTTGCTATGGCAACAGCATTCCATTACACTAACGGCTCCAAGCAAACGGGAGAGTTGGGGGTGAGTATACTCAAAGGGACCTTGACCTCCAGCTCTCATTCAGACTACCCGACCACTGCCAGTGTATGTTCCAGGCAGAAGAAGTTGCAGCCATAATGTGACAAGCCGCCAGCTAGGGATAGGGACATTACATTGTCGGAAGGAATTTTTATCTTCACGACAGCCAAGCTGCCATAAAATCTCTGGGCTCCCACTCGTTACAATTCTGAACTAGCCACTAAACTGTCGCCGATCTCTTCAAGAGATGGCTCAACAGAACCGTGTACACCTCACATGGGTCCCTGGACATAGGGAATCGAGGGAAAACTGCACATTGCAGATGAACTCGCTAGGCAGGGTACAACCAAGCAGGTTCTTCCTGGACAAGAACCCTTAGGTATGCCCCTGTCCACATGCAAGTTAATGCTAAAAGAGCACATCTACCGTCAAGCCGACGAAGATGGTACAAACACGGGAGATGTCGAACGTCGAAAGAAACCTGGCCTAAATGGGATCCTAAAAGGTCCCGTCACGTTTACAACCTAAGAAGGGGTACAATTTCACACTTGTAGGGGCACTAACGGGTCATTGCCATCATAGTTAGGCATGCAGAAAGGCTAGGAGCGCCTTATCGTCGTTGCTGTAGGAGTTGTAAAGAAGATGAGGAGGAGGAAACGGTGGTTCACCTCATCTGCAAATGCCCAGCGCTAAGCGGAGCACGGACAGCGCTTTTGGGAGCTCCATTTCTTGATACTAGAGTCAGGTTGTGGAGCATGACGTCAAGGACCTGGTAGATTCATCAGGTCCTCAAAATGGTTCGAAGAGGAGAGGTAACGGTGTTCTCGTGGTATCACAACGGGCCTAGTACTATGGCCTAAGTGTGCCCCCGGGCAGCACCCCAAACCTAAACCTAACCTAAACCTATATGAAGTTATACAATTCGTCGCTTTCATATTATCTTTTCAAATTTTGTAATTCATTTCAAACACATTTAATGAACATAAAGACCCTTTCCTGTAACTCGATTCGGAAAAATACGTGTATATGAATCGGACATTTTGGTGTTCTTAACTCTATTGACTCATCTGGTATTTGCGAATGTAAAATCAATGTACCGTAATCTTGCGAGTAAGAAACATTGTTCGTAAAGCATTTGAAAAGTCAATAATGTCATGAAGTAGAAAACCAAATTGTAAAAGTTCGAGTTTCTGCGCAATTATTTTATTCCAATCAAAGTTACAGAATAGTGTCACTGGTATATATGTACTTTACATACTTGAAATGTAACACACTGAACATTTTTATATATATATAAATGTGAAAGCCATGTAAATGGTAATGTATTAACATTATCGACATATGCCTTTCCGCGAGAAATTGGAATCTAGTCACAACAAAAAGTAGAGGATGTATGTTTTTTGTTTTGAACACCAACAAAATCGCGTTTTAAATTTTTTTGAAATATTTCAAAATACCGTTTACTGATCCACTATATTGTTCGCGATTGAAACTTTACATAAAAATAATAAGTTGCATTATCATTTAATGATCTCTGTACGATCACACGGCACAAGTTGGCATGTACTAACGAAAACTAAAACTGTAAAAGCGTATTAAGTTGTTACGAAAGTTTTTGCTCGACCATTTCTTTTTGGTGCTGCTATCTAATTCCATAAATCGAACATGAAACAAATAAAAATGAATTTAATGTAATTGTACTTGTAATTAAAAAAGTATGTATTACATTAAAAACATAACAGACAAAATTTATGAAACCATTATGCTGTAAAATATGTGAGGCGTCGAATCCGAATATTTGTTATGCAATCTACATGTAATCGTTAGAAGCTCTCGATAGGATTCCTAAAAATATGATATAACTAATAAATACTTTATTGCATTCATTCAAATGAAGATTAAACAAAAACTAAGGAAGATAAAATTAATATATATTTCTTTTTGTTAACTTAATTACATAAACCAGAAAAACAAAATTACTAGATACATATATTTATCTACATGTATATTTAGCTATATTTGTTGCAACAAAGATAGGAACCTTTAAGAATATATAACTTTTGTACTTACTTTGTTATATGTACATAATGCGGCAATAAGCTTAAGAAGAGGAAGGAATTATACTATTACAGCAAGTTTAAGATAATTTAAATAAAAATTGTGTATAATAGATGGGAATGCTGACTTCCTCAATTAATTAGAAGCATTAGGTATTACAGGGTAGGGGCCATCGTTTGTTTAATGGTGTGTTCAGTTTATACTTATATTTAAGAATTCATGAGCTTAGCACCGGCTTATAATAATTGAATTTCAATTATTATGTTTTTCTAAGAGAAACTGAAAAGAAAGAATCATTTACTGGCATATTGCGATGGACCCATTTCGAAAACCGCCACGTAATCATCATCAGGCAGTTTTTGTAATGTTATCAAAGGTTTCACCGGGATTCGAACCGTGAATCACATAGTGAAAAATGCAGTAGCCTTTAACCACTAGGCCATCCTGCTGTTATTTGTAGAAATGAGAAAAACTGAATTAAGCATGAAAACAAATACCAGCAGGATGGCCTAGTGGTTTAAAGGCTACTGCATTTTTTCACCATGTGATTCACGGTTCGAATCCCGATGAAACCTTTGATAACATTACAAAATTGCCTGATGATGATTACGTTGGCGGTTTTCGAAATGGGTCCATCGCAATATGCCAGTAAATGTTTTCTTTCTTTTCAGTTTCTCTTAGAAAACATAATAATTGAAATTCAATTATTATAAGCCGGTGTTAAGCTCATGAATTCTTAAATATAAGTATAAACTGAACACACCATTAAACAAACATACATAAATATGTACAACTGAGCCCGAGTTGACAAAGCTTCTCATTCGCAACGAAGAAGAACTTTACAAAAACAAATCTACATGGCACACAAAATTAATATAGAGACAAAATGTCTCAATTGTGTTGTTAGTGTAGAAATGAGAAAAACTGAATTAAGCATGAAAACAAATACCAGCAGGATGGCCTAGTGGTTAAAGGCTACTGCATTTTCACCATGTGATTCACGGCTCGAATCCCGGTGAAACCCTTGATAACATTACAAAATTGCCTGATGATGATTACGTTGGCGGTTTTCGAAATGGGTCCATCGCAATATGCCAGTAAATGTTTTTTCTTTCTTTTCAGTTTCTCTTAGAAAACATAATAATTGAAATTCAATTATTATAAGCCGGTGTTAAGCTCATGAATTCTTAATATAAGTATTTTAATTTCAGCATTTTTTTGGGATTTTCAGCGTTTGGTTACCGGTCATTTCCGGTTCGATTAATTTTGTAAATTTTTTTTGCGTTAGATTTATTTTTTTTGAATTTTAAATTTGAATATTTTAACGGTCTGTCCGTGATATCCGGTTCGGCCGGATGTTGTTTTAGTCCATTTGAGCGTTTTGAATTAGTTCTGCGCTTTTTGTCGGTTTTTTTTTAAAGACATGATATGACCTTTTTTCTGTTTATGGCGCAGGACAGCAAGGTTGGCAAGAACCAAGCCCAGCCGACATGACTAGCCACTGTGCACCACCAGATCATGCCGACTGCCTTCCTTGCTGATCCATTAAAGATGCGAAACCATAACAGATGGCGCCCAACGTGGTTCCTGAGGCGCTGGTTGCCAGGGTCATTTCCGGTCAGCTTGTGAAGTTGACCATCCCACCAGTCCAAGGTGAGCAGCCGCAGGAGCCGCTAACTGCGTTGCGGTGGGATGGTTGAACGGATCAAGTTGTCCGGAGTGGTCATCGGGGGCAGTAGCTGACGGAGCCATGTGACTGAACGTCAAGTCCGCCGGATTTTGAATTTCACCCGGTGAGGCAGTGCTGAACGCACTTAGTTTTTTGTAGAAGCGGGGTTTTTGTTTTTCCGGATGTTGTCCATTAGTCGGCTTTGGTATATATATGTCCGCTAATTGGGGTTTTTTGTTTAAAATTTAGTACATTTTTTTTATTCTCTCTTTTTTTTGCCGAATATTTGTAGTGTCTTGTGTTGTCTAGTGTGAGAATGCGTGTGTGTGTGTATAGTAGGACCCCATCTCAGCCCACGTCTCAGGTGATAGCACCGAATTCCACCTGGATTGTGGCGGGTTTGAAAGCGGCACCCTTTCCTGCCCGACCAGTCTTGGGAGCGGGCATTGAAGCGCTCCACCCATAGCGGCGGAGGCAGGAGGGGTGTCCAGGGTGGATGGACAGAAGGCCTTCAACACCCCCAACCAGTCCCAGGGGCGAGCTTCTGGAGACCGCCCCTGGGTTGCGGCTGGGTGTGTTGGGACCAACCTGTGTGTGCCTGGAGCTAACCCTAGTGGCCCCAACCAGTCTCTGAGGTGCGCCCCTAAGACCCCCTCGCATAGCGGTTGGGAGCTCTAGGGACAAGTATGAATGGATTTGTGTTGAATTTTTTTTTGTAGCAAAATTTGTTTTCCTTATACCTCGGCCTTCTAATGATGGGATGTCAGCATTCCCATCGACACCTATATTGTTCTTTCCTGATTATATAACGAATATATTTAAATAATCACTTCTTTCCAGCTTTTTTTTATTATTCGATACGATTATCGAATAAATATTGATTGTATTTATCCTCGCGAATTTTTTTGTTCCCTCGCGCAAAATTTTTTATATATATATATATATATAGATAGTTTTAATTATTTAAACTAATCATCGTCCATAATATAGGGTGAATTCTGACCTTTTCCTTAACCCCTAGCTGCATTACGTTTTGCTTTAAACAAAATTTTTTTTGAAATACCAATACTAAGATTTAATAATTTACAAATTTTTTCCTGATTATAATGTCGCGTGACCAGTCATTTGGGCAAACGGGTCGGAATACTCCGTTCGGGAGTGCTGGAAACTTTAGAGGGAACCAGCACCGGGGTGGCATTAATAGGGGGGCATTTTCAAAGGCTAAGAACCCCTTGGTGGTGCATACCCCAGTAGGCGGCCAATATGGAGATCCCGCGGGGACGAATGCAGGCTCGGACCTAAAAGACCAGCACAAAAAAATGGATAGACCAGGAAGCACCAGTAACCTGAACGCGCCCCTGTTAAACGCGCATGATATCTCGGGGCTAATGACCAATGTGTCGACATATGCACTGGACGGAGCTAGTGCCTTGCCACTAAATCATGGAAATTTTGGAGAAGCTGCAAGCGATAGGGCGAATACCCCAGGGATCCATACCGAAGCTCCTCGTGGAGACTCGTGGGTGGAAGTGTCACACCAGAAGAAATGCGGAGGGAGATGGGGACGATTCGAAACAACATGGACCAACTCAACGCAGCTCTCGAGTATGCCCAACAAACCATGAATTTGTACAGGAACGCGATTAGAACGGAACGTAACCCATTTCCAACGGCAGTAATTCCAATGAACCCTGCTCCGAGCAACATAGTAGAAAAACCACAGGAGTGGAAAACTATCGTTCGACGGTTCTGGGAGCGTTGCGGACTTCCTATTTAAGCTAAACACCCTGTGT